>JAODAL010013001.1:0-93052 GCA_025379985.1 Phyllomedusa bahiana
CAAGGATTGCTTTTTATGTTAAAGATCTTGCAAAAACAAGTCACTTTGCAGTATGTGTCCATTAACAGTGTCCTACCTGTTCTGAGATTTCCCTTCTTGTATGAACTGCATCAGCTCTTCAGGTCGCTATAGCTGCAGACCTGTTCAAACTCTCATGATAGGCTGCCAGTACTGGTTACTATAGCTACAGACCTGGCTTTTACTGCAGCCTAGTAGAAGCCAGTAAACACGCCCCTGAATTAAAAATGAAACCAAGAAAACAGGACTGAGAAGATGGGGTGTGTGAGTACTGCTCAGCATTTAGTTGCACCTGTTTCTTTCCCAAATAGCATTGGGGCCAGTGTTGCCTGCTACTGAGTTCAGTCTAGTCCAGCGATTGAGCTGTAAGTATGGCCTATGTGGTGTTTTTGAGTAAATAATGTCTCATTTTTTTCTGTAAATTGTTAGTCTAGGTACTCGCAAGACATAAGGACTAGTGTTGAGCGATTACGTTGGCTATCGACATCGATTGATAGTCGATAGTTGGCCACCATCGATAAGGTTTTCGATAGTCGATAGTCGATCATCTCCGATGACCATTAAAGTCTATGGGAGAGCAACAACACCTTCATTCTTACACCCAAACAGGGCTGGAGAAGCTGGAATTAACAGCCACAACAGTCAAATGGATACCTGCTACATCTTAGGCACAACACTTAGGCTATAAAAGCCACAGAGAAAAAGTCACACACCATTCACTATCCCTGTCTTGTACCACAGCATTACCCTTAAACCTGCATCACCCACAAATTAAAAAGTGCCAGAAGGCAGTATGAAAATGAACAATCATTTTACTTCAACCACCATTTTAGTTTCACTGGACATTGACTATACCTGTCCTGGGCCACAGCATGAGCCCCAAACCGGCATATTCCCCAGATTTAAAAAGTGCCGGAAAAAGGAGTCTTTAAACCACAATATTTGTTTTTATGGTCATTGACTATACCTGTCCTGGGCCACAGCATGAGCCCCAAACCTGCATCACCCCCAGATTTAAAAAGTGCCGGAAAAAGCTGTCTTTCAACCACCATTTTAGTTTCACTGGACATTGACTATAACCCGTCCTGGGCACAGCATGAGTCCCAACCGCATGACCCCCCACATTTAAAAAGTGCCGGAAAAAGGAGTCTTTCAACCACCCCTTTTAGTTTCACTGGACATTGACTATACCTGTCCTGGGCCACCCCGCATGACCCAGGGCCGGAGTTACAGTGGGTGCGGTGAGAGCCCAGGCTGGCGTCCCCTCATCTATTAACACGCAGGTTAAAATGCCCTGATGACCCAGCAACGAAAACTGTCGTGCTGAAGCAGAGTGGGGGAAGCGGAAGTGTGAGAACTCCAGCCTTCCTCAGTACACAGTCCCAAAACCTGGGGAGCGCTTGCCCCTCCGTATGAGTGTGGACCAATTGAGCTCACTTGGAATTTCTGGTGGTTAACGCTTTCCCGTTACACCCAGGTGCCCTTTATCTTGGCATTCTTTTTTCCCATTTTACTAACGTGTGGGGAAAGGGTCCCTTTTTACTTTTTCTCTGTTTTGTGCTCCATACTCCATGTCCCCTAAATTAACCTATTTGGTCAATTTTTTCTGTACCCCCCTTTGTACAATTAAAGGGGAATTTTTTTTAACAGCTATTTTTTACATGAAAAGTTTTTTAGTACTTTAATTCTGGGAAAAAACCACTTTTTTAAATGGGATGGAATCCCCTATGTCTTTTTTTTCTCTTTTTTAAAATTGTTTTAAAAGGGGGTTTTCTAAAAAAGGGGAAATTGATAGCTAGGGTTAAAGATCTTGCAAAAAAAAGGCCCAATTTTGCAATATTGTCCATTAAAAAAAGTCCCCCAAACCTTTTCCCTTTTTTCGACAGAAACCATCCCCCTTTTGAGCCACCTTGACCTTTGTAAAGAACAAATTTTCTTTTAAAAAAACAACTTTTTTTAAAGAATAGGACCTGAAAGTAAAGCTGCATGTCCCCCCCCCAAGCAAAAGGGCCCCCAAAAAATTTTCAAAAAAAGACCCTTTGAGCCACTTTTAAACCATTGTGAAGAAAAAAATGCCCTTTTAGAAAAAACTTTTTTTAGAAAAAAGGAAACCCTTTTAGTATTCCCTGCATTAAAAAGCAAAAGGGCCCAAAAAATTATTATAAAAATGCCCTTCACAGGCCAGGGTTAAAAATTGTGAGGGGAAATCCCACTTAGAAGCCACTTTTCTTTTTCCAAAGGCCCCATAAATTATTGCGTATCCCCACAGCAACATGCCCCCAAAAAATTATAAATAGGGAATTCTCAGCCCTTTTAAAAAAATTGTGAGGGAAAAAACCCTTAAAAACCCACTTTTCCCTTTTCCCAAAGGACCAGTTTAAAGCCTTTTTCACAGCAACATGCCCCCAAAAAAAAATTAAAAATATGATTTTTTTGGGGCCACTGAAAAAAAAATTGTGAAGGGGGGAAATGCCACTTAGAAGCCACATTTCTTTTTCCAAAGGCCCAAGTTATTGCTGATTTCACAGCAACTTGCCCCCAAAAAAATTTATAAATAGATTTCCTCACCCACTGAAAAAAAATTTTGTGGGGCCCAAAATGCCCCAAAAACCATTAAAATGTAAAAATTCAAAAAGATGAAGTGAGTAAAGGGGAATATGGTTTTTGGGTCTTTAAAAACCTTGGTGTCTTTTGGGTCCCCTAACAGAAAAAACCCACAAAATAAAAATTTTGGGAATTGAAAATAAAAATTGCAGTAAGAAATGATCATTTTAAAAAATTAAGTTTTTCAAGGGGAAAAACCCCAAAATTTCTGTTTGGAGAGAATGTGAAGTAGACCACAAAATAATCGGGCCTCGGGAAAATTGGGGGCCCCAACTTTATCAGAAAAACCCTGCCTGATTCATCTTGATGAAAATCAAAAAGATCCCCATTATCTGTTGGGAAAAACGGATGCATTTCTGTAATACTCCTCCAGCCTGTGTTTAAGGGGCCCTCAGATATGACGTGGCCCGCTGGGAGGACCAAAACCCCTTTTGGGGTTTGGGGAGCGGGGCTGGGGCCCCTTTCTCCATTTTTTTGGTTACCCGAAGTTATTGGGGGGGCCCGGAAAAACCCCTCCAAAAAAAATCGGTGTTGGGGAAAGGGAGGGTAATTTGTTAGCACCATGTCTTAAGTGGGGCTTGTGTGTTTTTATGTTTTCCCTGCATTGCATGCTTGGTGAGGTTTGGGAAATAAAAAATTGCCCCGAAAGGGCAACCCATTAGGCTTCCTTTCCCCTTGCCCGCTTTCTTTCCGCTAAAGGCCTTGGCCTTTTTACTGCTGTCAAAGTCGCTTTATGTTGTTCCACCGGACATTTTAGGAAGGTGAAGCAGGGCGCAACAGATGTTCCTTTCCCGTTGATCAATTTAGCCCAAAGGGCTCCAAATTTCCTTTTCATTTTTACTCTTAATTTTGGGGGGGTGGAAGGGGGAAAAGCTTTTTTTGTTTTTTTTACCCGGGGGATCCAGGAGGGGGGAAAAACCCGTAAAATGTGTTTTATTTTGTTTGGCCCCCCCCTTTAAAGCAGGATTTTTGGTTTGGGAGGAAAAAGGGGGCATCCCAAACAAATCATGTGGAGATGGGGGCCTTTTATTTCCCAACCTCTGGGGTTCCCAGGGGCACTAAACAAAATCATCTTTTCCCCATCTGCCTCAAATTACGGGGCCCAAACCCTTTTCCAAGGGAGGGCGTCGGGTTTTTAGGGAAAAAACCTTCCCTTCCCCCCCCTCCTCCTCCTCCGCCCGCCCCGGCACAGCCTTCAACACAGCCCTAACTTTTCCCAGATTTTGCAAACCCCCGAGCTGAGGTGCCGTCCTTGCACAGCTCTGAACCCGAAAAACTGCCAAATTTAAAAATCGAAAGAAATTGAAAACTGTCGGGGGGGGCCCTTTTGGGGGTTTTGGGCGGGGAGAAAGGTCCGTGTTGGTCTGTGCCGTCTCCTCCCCCCATCGCTGGGGGGGACCTGATGTTTTTAGAGTGTCCAACGATCGTCGTTCCAGAACTAAGGGGTCAACCCCCCCAAAGCCATTTTCGGGCAAGGGGGGAAAACGTCCCCAATTTACCATTTTGGTGGCTTCTTTTTAAAAATGGCCAAAAGGGTGATGCAGAGCTCTTTTTTCCTGGGGTCCCCCCGGGCGGGGGCTTAAAAAACCCCGGGGGTTTCCGCCGTGGGTTTTTCAGGGCCCTGTGTCCCCTTTGACGGGGTTTAAAGGCATTTGGCGCTCCCACAATGCTGGAGGGATGTGGGGGTGGAAAAATTTCCCGCGTGTTGCCCACGTCAACAATGAACGGTTTTTTGGGGGGGGGCCCAACTGCGGGTGCAAAAGCAGCCAAAGGGGGGACGAAGCAGGGGGCGAATGGGGGGGGTTTAAAATGCAAATCAACCCGGCCTTCTTTAGCAGGCAGTCCCCGACCCCCGGTAGCTCTTTAGGGAAATTTTCTGGACGACAAGGTTTTATGACATGTGAAGGGAAGGGATTTGCTCCAGGGCCCAAACCCAAACTTAAGGGGCCCAGCGATTTTTCCCGTTATCGCACACCCCCTTGCCCCGGCACAAGGTTCCTTTTCACCCAGCCGCGCCGGTCTAAATTGGGCCGGAGAGCCGTCCACCGCTTCCCGACCTTTTTGTGGGACGGGGCCCCAAAAGGGAGATTAATTTTTAAAAACGGCCTGGTGTCCCCTTTGGGGACGTGGGTGCCCCCCAAAGGACCTTGGGGGGAAAAAAGCCCCGCCCATTGCGGTTTTTAAGAGGGTGCGCCGAGCCTGAGAGCCCCCGTCACCCCCAGAGACAAACCACCCAGCTCCCCAGTGGCTGTCCCCGAGAAAATTTGCCCGGGCCCTTTGGCCCTGCTTACTAGTTTCCCGTGGGCGGTGGGGGAGGAAAGGACATTTCTGGACACAGAAAGCGACAACCCGCTTGAAATTTTTTGATAACATGGCTGGCCCGGGCAGGGACGGCTTTTTTGGCAAAGAAATGCCCGCTCCGGGATCTGGTATTGGGGGGGGAGGCGGGGGGCCAAGATGTGGCAAACCCCTCTGTGTTTCCCCCAGACGGAAAGGCAAAATTTCCAAGGGCCCAAAAACCCGGGGAATGCCGACATTCAGGCCCTTTTTGGGTTTTGGGTTTGGGGGGTTTAGGGTTAAATGTTTTTTCCGGCTCCCAAAACCTGGAAGAAAAAGAAGGCTGGCTGCTAGATGGGCCCCTGTTTCGGCGTGTCAAAGGGCGTCAAACCGGCGGAAGGAGAAGGGGGAGGGTGGGTCTCGGTTGGGGGGGGTACTCGGGCATGGTGGAGGCTGAAAAGGGGGGTGATCCCTGATCATGACTCTGAGAGAAAATTTGGGAGCTGAGGGAAAGCTTGGGGGTGGCTGGGAGGAGGAAAGGGGGAGACGAGGGTTGGGGAAAAGTGGTTGGGGGGCCCCGGGTTGGTCTGGCCTTTTTTGGGGCCAAATGTTCCCTCCATTTCAACTCATGCATTCCCCTGCATGTGACTAGGGCATTTGGGTTGGGGGTTTAACCACTTAAGGTTTCCCTTTCCTTTACTTTTGCGTTTCGGCAAAGGCGGCATTTAACAAAAACGGGGTGGGGGGAATCAGAGGCTTGCTCAAAGAAGGCCCCCGGCTTGAGAGGGGCCTGGACCTTTTTTTACAGGCGATAGCAGGTTTGCGCTGACCGTAGGCTGGCGGAATCTATCAGCGGACTTCTGCGACCAGTCCCTCCATCCTTTCTTTTGTGCGGGACCCAAAATTTTTAAAATTGACACTACCCCATCGCTTCCTCCTCGTCCAATGAGGAACGCGTCGCAAGCAAATTCTGCGGAAAAGACCACGATGGATCCCCTCAATGTCGTCATCATCATCAGCACAGGTGACTTGGTCGTCCTGACTTTCTGCATCCAGAAGCTGCGGCTAAAAGCGAAGGGCACTGCAAGGCGTTGCCGACCGCCCTGTATTTGGCCGATTGACCGCTTCCTTCACCTCCTCTATGGCATCAGATAACTGGCGTCAGAGCAGATAAATCATCCTCTTATCTTTTAACATGCCCTTCTGACCCCAACCTGCATTTTGTCATCAAAGAGGTCTTGTTCAGACAAATGGATTATCCACAGTGTGGGTACACAGTTGACAATTTGGCTGCTTCATGTTGGACGTATGCTGATGATAGCTGAATTAACGACATTTGTAGGCCGTGACTGCGAGGACGAGGAGGTAAGAAGACTGCTAGAATGCAGGTTGCATGTAAACCACTGAAGGACAGAGTTGGCGACGATGTTCTTTACTTAGATTCACAGGCCTGACCCAGCGAATGAAAGGCCTGACGGGTCCTGCAACTGAACGATTCCCGCTGGCATTGCGTGTTGTCGCCAGCACTGGAAAGGAGCACCTTCTCTCGTAACCTCTACTCCATTGTGCTTTCCCCCTCTTTTGCTCGCTACACACCTGCCCATGTCGCTCCATGTTCAGAAATATAAAAATTTTGGAAGAAGAGGTAATGGAATAGTTTTGTAAAGTCCCCTTATTAAAAGACGGCAAATTCACAGCTATTCTCAAATCCCTCTAATCAAAACAAAATTTGCTGGATTCAAATTTAAAACTGCAAGGCGTCTTATCAACAAATTGGACTGGGCAAAAGCTGCAAAAAAACACGTACATTAATGTTTTCGTATAATACCACGGTATTTTTTTGCCACCTTGTTCAAATTCCACCTGTGGTGACTATAGAATTGCTGTTTTAAATTTAGCGAGATCAGCGTCCATGAACGAAAGTCTGGGGGAGGCAAAAGTCAAAAAACACGTATCTGTTAAGTTTTCGTATAATACAAACGTATTTTTTGCACCTTTCAATTCACCTGAGGTTGACAATCAGAATTGCTCTTTTAAGATATTACGTGGATGCTGCGTCAATGACAAAGCTGGGTTGCGCAAAAGTCAAAAAACACGTATTGTTTATGTTTTTCGTATAATACACGGGTAATTTTTGCACCTTTCAATTTTCAACCTGTGGTGACTATAGATTGCTGTTATTAAGATTTACGTGATGCTGCTCAATGAACAAAGCTGGTTGGGCGCAAATGTCAAAATACACGTATCTGTTATGTTTTCGTATACATACACATGTAATTTTTTGCACCTTTTCAATTCAACCTGTGTTGACATAGAATTGCTGTTTTTAAGATTTACGTGGGATGCTGCGTCAATGAACAGAAGCTGGGTGCGCAAAAGTCAAAAAACACGTATCTGTTTTTATGTTTTCGATATAATTACACGGTATTTTTTTGCAGCCTTTCAATTCACCGTGGTGACTATAGAATTGCTGTTTTTAAGATTTAACGTGGAAGCTGCGTCAATGAACAAAGCTAGGGTGCGCAAAGTCAAAAAACACGTATCTGTTTATGTTTTCGTAATACAGTTATTTTTTGCACCTTTCAAATCATCACTGTTGGTGACTATAGAAATTTATCTGTTTTAAAAGATTTACGTGAGATGCTGTTCAATGAACAAAGCTGGGTCGCAAAAGTCAATAAACAGTTATCTGTTATGTTTTCGTAAATACACGGTATTTTTTTTGCACTTTCAATTCACCTGTGGCGCTAATATAATTGCTGTTTTAAGATTTGACTGGATGCTGGCGTCAAAATGAACAAAGCGGGTGCGCAAAAGTTCAAAAAACACGTACTGTAAATGTTTTCCGTATAAATACACGGTATTTTTTGCACCTTTCAATCACTATGTGGTTGACTATAGAATTGCTTGTTTTAAGATTTACGTGGATCTGCGTCAATGAACAAACAGGGTGCGCAAAAGGCAAAAAACACGTATCTATTATGTTTTTCAGTATGATACATGGTGAAGTTTTGGCAACAAAAACCTGTGGCTGACTACAAGATTGCTGGATTGGTAATTTAAACTGCAAGGTGGATATATCACACAGGTCAATGGGTAACAATGAAAAAAAGAACCACCTATCTGAAATGTAAAATTTGGATAATAAAAGTGGGTTTGCATCCAAACAAAGAAACCTGTCTGCAGTTTACATAAATGATGTTATCAAATATAAGTTTCAGTGCTGCCCATATCCAGGAAATATTTCAATAGCAAACATGTTAATAATAAAGATATTGCAGTGCACTGTCTACACTAAGTCTTGGTGAACTTTATCCCAGTGTTCTTTATAGATAGGAGCTTGTCTGTGTTCGCACCGCGGGCCCCCCCCCCCTCTCCCCTCGTGACTTTTACAGTGGTAGATGCTGCTTTAAAAATCTCTAGCTAACTACATAAAATCTTCAAATATCTCTAATCTAACTAAATTGCGGAAGATCACAGCTAATAGTAGAGGTTTTCTCGGTGCAGAAATAGACTAATTTCGCTGATCTGTTGGCCACAGGCAGAGCGCAACGTCCTATTCCTATGAGACTCTGAAGAGACACTTAAGGCTGAACAGGAAAGGGCAGTTCTAGTTTAAAAACGAGGTCATGTGATATTTCCAGCCCAATCGCGCAACCATACCACATCCCAGGTCATGACGTCGCAACACACATCACACCCTGCTCTATTCCTTAAATCTAATTGTGCTGCTGCCAAAATGACAGGAAGAGTCGAAAATAGGCGCGACTCGTAATAGATTGATGCACAATTTTTAACCTTAATTATCGCATGATCTGAAAATTTCGATCACCATAAAAACCTTGCCGATTTCAACTTTGTCGATAAAAATCGCTCAACACTAATAAGGACGCTTAGCGCGGTTTGCGAGCTTCCGTATCATAGCCACTGTATCAACTAATATCTTATATTTAATATTTTTCCAATATCATTTTTATTTGCCCAAAAATACTGGGGAGCAGAGGGCGTCTGTATTTTGTGTTGGACACCTAGAAAGTGCTGGGCAGCCCTTAAATCGAATAGTATTGGCATCACTAATAGGTTATAAACCAGCATGGTGTACCATACATATCTGTATTAATGGCACCCTTCTGTTTCGCCTTGATATATATGCAATGTATACCAGCAACCACCTCCTCTGCATGGAGGGCATGTTTATGGTTGTCTTATTCGTATTTTTTTGCATTTTTGTGCAATCTCCCCATGCATTATACTCCTGGCTTTTTCAGCATGCAGGGTGTGGATAGTATCAAGCTAATATTCAGTTTTTTAATCATCTAATTGTTCCCCTAGTGATGGGGTGTGTGAGCTACTGCAAAGCAATAGATGCAACCCTGTTTCTCTTTCCCCAAGTAGCATAGGGACCCAGTGTTGCCAGCACTGGATTCAGTCCCTAGTTCCAGCCATTAGGCTCGTAATATGGCCCTATGTAGTGTTTTTGAGTAAGATGAATCAATGTAGTGAAATAACCCCCTTAAGCTCATGGAAGAGCTTTACAACACTAGCCAAAATTACAGATATCTTAACAGCAAATTCATAAACAGTAATTCACAAATTTAATTCCTTTTTGGTCATTTATTGTGTGTTATTTTCATTTTCAAATAAAGACCGTTATACATTAATCACATTTTTTTTTATACTTCACCCTGATACAATATTTCTACATGTGCAGAAGTTTTTTTCAGAATTTCACATTATGATACTTGTTTTTCAGTGTTGTAGGCCAATATATTTCATATTTATATATTTTTTTAATGTTTTACATCATGAAGTACTATGATTTTTCATTTCGTTATAGGGCAA
This sequence comes from Phyllomedusa bahiana, assembly GCA_025379985.1. Classification (NCBI taxonomy): domain Eukaryota; kingdom Metazoa; phylum Chordata; class Amphibia; order Anura; family Hylidae; genus Phyllomedusa; species Phyllomedusa bahiana. Next base: position 9,742 of record JAODAL010013001.1, read on the forward strand.
AATTGAAATTACAATGGAATGTGGGAGGTTTTTAAAAATAACAAAAGAACACCAGAAAACTTACATACAGGCAAATGTTCATCTATTGCAACAACAATTAACATTTTCAAAAAGGTTAAAAAGTCATAACCCTAGTGTATATTATACACATGACACTCGCCAATATAATGGTGGGTTAATGAAATAAATTTTGTATGTGGGATTCACAGCTAGATGGATCTCTATCCTCTAATAAGTAACGTGTTCAAAGCAAAAGCATAACTGGCTTTTGATATAAAAGAAACCGCCACCCCAAAATGCCACAAAAATTCCAGGGGGGTACCAAGGGGTCCTGTTTTTTTGTGAAAATCACTTCAGGGTCATTTTTCTTTTAAAACTAGCATTTTTGCTGTTTTTTAGTACAGTATCATCCTTTTTGTGTGCATTTATTATTTTAAAATGTTTATCTATAATTTTGTAAATTTTTTACATTTATTAATTGCTATTTATTCAGAACCATGGATGACTATTGATATTCCGTCATTTATCGATTTGTTTATTTTTCTATCCAGTTATGAATTGCTATTTGTGCATAATTATGAATTATTATTGATATTTGATGTGAATCCTAGGAGACTTCTATAATTTTTTCCATTGTAAACTTTTGTGATACAAGTGTTCTTATTGTTTTTTTATATTTTAGTTTTCTTTTTTTTTTTGCTTTTTAATAAAGACATACATAGTGAATATAATATACACTCTGTAGGTTTATATTTTTGAATGTAGCCTCCCTATGTTTGATTTATTTTTGTTATTTTGCCTTCTACTTTGGAGTGTGGTAAATTCAATATATTTAACACTGAGGAAACCATAGGAAAAATCTGTTATATTGAATGTTATATACACTGGGATGTTTCTCTTTCTACGTGCTTTATGGTTTCTTATTTTGTCTCTGCTATACTTACAGAAGATGTTTTATACACTGTGTTTAAAAGAGGAAAACACCTACAGAGTCTGTAATTAATTATTTTAGCAAGTACTGTGGTTGCCAGGCAGTCATGTAATAACTTTCTACCTTAGGCACATTTGGTGCAAAGAGTGACTATACACTTTTAATAGCTGTTGGAAAAACAGCAGCAGTTCCCAATTTCCTACCTCCCATGCACATGCACCCTCAATTTGGCTTTGCATGCCTGGAGGTAAATATAACACTGTTCAACATCTCTGGTGGTGACTCACAAAATTTTTCATGCCTCATATGAGCCCTTGGTAAATAAGCAAAAATCAACTAAATTGTTTCTGTATAATGAGTGAAACTGGTTCTTTTTAAGCTTTTTGATTTCTTCATGACAAGTGAAGGAATATAATATCAAGGTAAAATATTGTCAATTGATGATGATGATGATGATAATAATAATTAATAATCATCATCATTATAGCAATTATTATTATTTATTTTTAATTATTTATTTATTTATTTAAGATTTATTTCAGTGGAACTTGATTTTTAGAGATTTTTTAAAGTATATCATTAGTCATTTTGAGATCACATAGTAATCATTACTAAATATAGCCAAGCCTGAAAACTTTAAAGGCATATCAGAAGCTTAAGCTCCAACTAGATAGACATGAGTGGCTTAGTTGTGCTGTGACCAGGTCTGTTTAAGGCCTTAAACCATTCTTAACGCAAAGATTTTTGCCAACCATGGTCCACATTCACTATTGTCGTTGTGCCAGAGAAGTGTCGTAAAATGTGCCAAACATTGGCTGTTTTGTAGTTGCACACACATTTATTATGGGCTTTAGACACTTTTTGCAAACTTAACAGTGTGGAGGTGCATTAGAAAGTGGGCTTAACTTTCCTGGGAAATGAGGCTTAGTCACAATTTGACACAAAAAAAATACTCCAAAAATGTGCTAAAATTCAGGCGTAGAAAGTAAGCCAAATAATACTTGGACTAAAAAAAGTTAGATAATACTAAAGCCAAATTTCTCACACAACATAAGCCACAGTGTTTTTAGACAACCTGTCTAAGAAAAGAGTGTCTAACTTTTTAGACAGCAATAGTAACTCTGGGCTGATGTTTTCAATTTTTCAACACTATATTTTAATTTTCTCACTGACATATGAGTGCTTGTTTTTGTTAAGTTGTATTTTTTATGGTTTCATGTAATTTATTAGGGAGTTAAAGTGTATTTTATGCTAGCTAAGCATATTTGTGTAAATTAGTTTGGAATGACACCTAGTATGCCTTAATTATAGCCTTAGGGTATATTCATACGGCGTCTTTTAATTCCGCACTTCGGGGCGTAATTGCGCTGCAAGATGCTGTAACTATGGTAATCATAGATCTTACTAGGATAATAGCAATCGATCAGTATTTGCCAATCAATGTATAATAACCCATATTTACTGTTGTGGTTGTGCCAGAAAAGTGTTGCAAAATGTGCCACAAAGTGAGGCAATTTTTAGCACAGGATGTGGCAATTTGGCAGAGATACATTTATTATAAGCTTTAGACACTCCGCTCTGACAAGGGCACGGGTTAGCCAAAAGTGAGTTGGTTCCATGGCAAGGGAGAGTGGGCACATTGTGGCAAGTTGTGACAAAAATTAGGCCAGTAATGTCCAGAAATTCAGGTGTAGAAAATAACGCCACTAATTTATGTCCACAAAAGCTGGACAAGTCTAAGAAGAAAAAAAAATTTCCATTGCTAAAATAGTCTTTTATAGGTCATTTTGCATTCCCAAAAAAGTGGAATAAAAAGTGATCAAAAATTTGCATGTATTCAAAATAGCACCAATTAAAATGACATTTTAGCTTGCAAAAAAAGAGCTCTCACTCAGGTCCATAAACCTGCTGTAAAAACTTAAAAAAGAAAAAGAAAAATATTTCTCGAATTCAGTTCATCATATTCTATTTGTACCATGCTTTAATCAGCGTCAATTTTAGCCAGAGCATCTATTTATACTAAATGGTGAACGCCATAAAAACAAAACCCCCACAAAAATGGTGCAGTTGTGTTTTTTTCACATTCCACCCCACAGAGAATTTTTTGTGAAGTTTCCCAGTACATTATATTATATTGGCACACCTTTGTTCCTCAAAAACAAACCACCATTCAGCTATGTAAATGGAAATATAGAAAAAAAAGTTCTTGGAAGATGGGAAGGGAAAAAAATGTGGCGCTGAGGGGTAAAAAATATTGTTCGATAATTTATTTACATTTTTAAGACATTTACTAATCTGAACTCAATAAAAATAATGTACATCTACAATAATGCAGTCCTAATACCTGTTTGTAGCTGAATCATTCTAATTGTTTTTTGCTCTCTTGCAGGTGTTTTTGCATTTGGCCTGTTTGCAACAGACATTTTTGTAAATGCGGGTCAAGTCGTGACCGGCAACCTCACTCCGTATTTCTTGACTGTGTGTAAACCAAACTACACTGGAACAGACTGTCTTGCCCACCATCAGTTTATCAGTAATGGAAATATCTGCACTGGTGACCTTGAAGTAATTGAGAAGGCCAGGAGGTCATTCCCATCCAAACATGCTGCATTAAGTATTTATTCTGCCTTATATGCAACAGTAAGTAAATGTTACACTAAACTGTGCAGCCCTTGATTCTACTTATAGATCAGAAAGCTTTGTGTAATAGGGCAACATGTGCTCAGTTTTTTACATGATTTCAAGCAGTGTCGTTGCTAGAATGCCCAGGACTGTCACTAAATTTGTACCCAGTTTTAGAGATCACACAGCTACTTTTTCAGGTCACACCTCTTTTAACATCCCTCTCCTTGCACCCATAAATCCTTATTGTGACTTAAAATATTATAACATAAAAGCATGATTTTTTCTTTTTCTTTTTTTGTCATTGGAAGTGTATAATGGCTTATTCTTTGGGATAAGTTTACATAATTATTGGTATCATGTTGGGGTACATAAGATATATTTTTAATGATTTTTCTTCCACATTTCATTCTATATTTTTTGGCTAGATGAAAAAAAGCGATTCTGGTATAGTTTTTATTTTTTGCGGTGTTCACTGTAAGGACAAAATAACATAATCATTCTATAGATTGGATTGTTACAGATGTGACAATACCTCTTATGTGTAATTTTTATTTTTTAAAAATGTTTTTTGTTGCAGAATGAGGAGTTTTGTGTATTTATTTTTTTATTTTACTTAAACTTTATTGGTTTTTATTTTCATCTTCTTCTTAGTCCTACTATGGAACTAGACTATGTGATCGCTTGATCACTTTTATAATACATAGCAACACATTACTGTGTATTATATTGTCGCCTCTCACACAGTCAAAACGTAAATTCTAATCTGCACTGATGAGGAGCAAATGCCCCGAAACAGCTGTCTGTAGATGAACTTAACTGTCCTTTCACACTGCAAGACTCCTGCGAGCTGCATGTGAATTGAGGATAACTACATCCAATAGAGTGTGCTGTCGAGCTCCTCAGCTCTTTACTCAGAATTCGTTGTTTTATGCAAAACAGTCAGTGAGGTTTGAAAGGAGCGTAAATCCTCACACTGACCAATTTATTGGTGGCTCTCCCCAAGGAGAGATATTCCTCCACTGTCTGTGACAGGCAGCCTAGTTCACTCTGTCTGTGGCAGGGTCTAATAAGCTGCTATACATAACAGACTTGAAGGACATTGTTTGGCCTCTGGATGCCATGACAACCATGGGCATTGCAAGAGTGCCTCCTTTCTCCCTATTGTTATTGGCAGCAGAGTGTAGAGGGTTAAACCGGCTGCTGAAGTGGGAGCCCGGCTGTATGTTACCACCAGCTTCCAATGGGGGTGGTGTGGACACAATCTCTCAGCCTTGGGGTACTTGAGAACTCTCCCAGTAGGTCTAGGCTCGTTGGTAAATGTGCCGCATTGGCAGCAATAAAGTGCCATACCTCCCAACTTTAAGATGGTCAAAGAGGGACACCTAGGGCAACATGTATGAATGTTGATGCTGACAGGCCAGTTCTAAATCGCTGTAAGGTAGTTTCGAATGCACCAGAATGTATGAACCTGTTCTTCTGCAGGTCATACATACAGGCGCAGTCTAGTGCTAATATGACAAGTCTGGCTCAGGCAGTCCCCCTTTACCCTGGTCTGGCTGTTCTAACTGTTCTGCACCTACGCTTGGCATCAAAGAATCATAAATATGTTTACTTCTAAAAATGTGGTGTGATGGCCCTAGAACACTCAAAATCTTTGGCGCATTAAAAAGTGTTACTCCAGCACTCCAGTTTGGAGAGTGACTGTTCATACATCTATAGAAAATGTCTACTAAAGCTTATTGACGCCAGATTACTGGCGCAGTGTCGTTCTTATATGTCGCCCATATAGTTCACCATGTAAAGGATCCAATTTTTAATGCATGGTGATGTACTTGAATAAGTTCTTATTAAAATGTTAAAACAAATATCACCGGTAATAGACATTTCAAGGTCTTTATTTCACAAAATGATGAAATAATAATAAAGTCACAGTCTAATATACAGATAGGAGCCAGATAGGTATATTTTAGAGCAACATAGTAAGTTTATTAATGCAAATCTATTTCCCATGTGAAAAAGAGGGTCAAGCAAAGAGGGACAGAGGGACATGGGTTACAAATAGGGACTGTCCCTCCAAAAGAGGGACACTTAGGAGGTATGCAGTGCTGCCCTTGGAAAACCTCCACCACCACCCTCTGATAGCTATGCCACTAATTTCAGGTAATTTGGTTCCTAAGAGTAAGTATTTATACTGTCACTATATGTACAGAACTTTATATATTTTTGTGCCTGCAAAATGCATATTTTAAACTATGTACAAAAAATATAACCAGTAGCGCAGAAAACAACATTAGAGAAAATGAGAGTTCTCCTCCAGTCACTTCAGTATTGTTTAGCTCAGCACTTTAAAAATATATTGCTTTTTTTATTGCATCTTTAACTTGTGACCATCAAAGTAGCTTAGATTTCAGGAAAACGTGTAGTACAGCTGCAGAGCACTGTTGCCCCCTAGAGTTTGATCAGTAGTAGTATGATATTTAAGTACTGTATAAAGCTACGCAGCTGGAAAGAGGCAAGGAAATTCACTGTGATATGACTCAAGGCTTGTTTTACAAGATTACCATATCTTTTGCATTTTAGAGAGCAAAATAACCTGTCAGCAGTTATAATTGATAGAATTAGACGGAAACTAGCATTTGATATCATATCTTCCTCTACTTCTGACATGAGCAGTTCACAGCTGATAAAGCAGTTGGGTAAAATCATGGGTAAAAGGGGTGATTTATTAAACCTGCAAAATGGGATAATTATTGGCTTTGAGACCAGGGGTGGCGGTATTTCTGAAATTTCACATTTTATTAACTGTTCGTGTGCTGCTGTTGTGAAAGTGTATTGTGAGAAGACAAATGACATCATTGCAAATACAGGATGTGGAAACTGCGGAGCATCATGTGTCATTGATGTTAGAGGTGTATGATTGCTACGACAGTGTGTGAAGGTGGACTGACACAGTACAGCGGAGCAGCCCACCACCAAAATGCACCAAGGGGCTGCCAATCATACTCTGCATGGGACTCTCAAGCAGACAGATGGTCACTGCTCCTCTGCCACAGAGTTGAATCAGCAGAAAAGGCTTGAATCTTCACAGTAACATTACAATTTGACCTCCACTGATTGGCAAAAGGTTGCCTTTTCTGATGTGTTAAGTTTTCTTGATTATTAAACGGATGGATGTTGGCGTTTCAGACGAGAAATATCAGAAAACAAACACCCAGTAACCATTGCTGAAAGAACAGAAGCTGATTTTAGAAGCTTTGTATCTGGGGAATTCACTGGACCACTCATCTATGTGGAAGGCACTCTCAACCAATTTGGGTATGAGTCCATCCCTGCAGATCACGTACACACATGTCGCATGGCTAGAAAGGTTTGACATTGGTTGATAGAGCACACAGTGCGGACTGGGGTACCTAGGCCCATCAGTAGAGTTAATTCTTGGAGTCCAAAGTACAGACTGTACTTACTGTATGTGCCTATGACTTTCTTTCTCTGCCTTTCTCCGCTATTCTTAAGGAACAAACATGGTCAGTGGCCCTCCAGGGTTTTTAGGAGCTAAACAGTAACAATGCAGTTACATGACAAGAATCAGTTTGTAGGCAACTTCAGGAAGGTTCTCCAACCTTCCGAATCCAAGGACATCACATCCTGGGAGGACAAAGGCTAGAGATGTGGTCCTCCTGCCACAAAGCCAGGGAACCTCTGCACCAGATTATGCCTCAAACATAAGCTTATGCTCCTTGTCCCAACAAGGTAGTACCTCTGCCATATCTACTACTCTCAGCCATGTGGGTAATGCCGAGTATTTTACTATGCCAGGATTGGAGAACCCATAAGTTATATTTCAAATTGCAAATAGCCACCAGATTGCAAATCTCATTGTGGTCACTGAGCATAGGAGGGGGGCTGCACAGGCAAAGTGACCACACTGGGCTTGGTAGTCCCCCCAGTGACTATCTGCACTGCATCTCCTGTGGAACTAAAAGACTCATGCTTCTGCATCTAGCTACTAGTTCCTCGTGTTCTTCCAGCAATGATTGCAGGCTGAATGGTTCTCTATTTCTTGCCTGACATGCCAACACCCATCCGTTTGATGAGCAGAAAACATGACTTATAGAAAATGGCAACCATTTGCTTATTCTGACACAGTTGTGAACATTGAAGCCTTTACTGCCAATGGAGCTTCGTTAACAGAGGGTCAGTGACCATCCTTCTGCTTCAGAGCCCCATATGCAATAGAGTGTGCTGAATTATTGTTTTAGACACACGTCTGTTAACCCCATGGTCCATTTTTGCAGTGAGCTGCTCTACTGTAATGTGCTGGTCAGCTCTTGCACATCTTCATAGCCGCCAATCACCTCTCACATCAATGGCACATGGTGCTCCAAAGTTTCCACTTCACTTATTCGCAATGTCCCCTCAAGATGCACTTTCCCCAAGGCAGCACGCTAAGGCTATGTCCACACGGCTTAAATTGGGGTGCATTTCGCTGCGTATTTCGAGCCTACTGCACTCTAATATGAGCAAAATATGCCCCAATCATTACAGTAATCCACAGTTCTCATAGAGAACTATGGACTATGCCTCCTTTCCCCAGGCGTACAATACGATCGTATTGTACGTGCGGGGAAATAAATGACATGTCAATTATTTACTGCAGTTACGTGCTGCGAGTAACAACAGTCTATGGGGCCAGCGGGCTGCTGGCCCCCCGCCTTGCGGGAGTGCGCGCGAGCTCCCGAACGCCGGCGTAATTGCGGGGTGTACTGTACGCCCCGCAATTACTCCGTGTGAACATAGCCTAACAGTTCACAAACTGTGCAGTTTTTTGAAATGCTGCCACCCATTGACTAACAGCCAATAATCATTCCTTTTTGTAACTTTGCACACACATCCTTCATTGATGTCATTTTTTTAAAAACAGCAATTTATCAGACAGCCTATTGCACACCTTATATACCCAGCAAGCAAGGTCACAACACATGACTTCCTTCTTGAGCTATGCGCTGCTGACGTCGATAGCAGAAAGTGGTCATTATAATGTGTATTAACTGTATAATAGTGTGTTAAATATCAAGTTTAGCTTTGCTACATCTGTACACATGAAATGATCATACAATCCTGTAGGAATTTCATATGGCCAGTTTTATAGCCAGAGCAAATCTCCTTTAGCATGATGGAAACTGCCGGAAATATACTTAGATTATATCAGATGAGTCATGACAATGGTTACTGTGTGGCCTCAACTCCTCACTTCTTTCTGTGGCCATTGTTACTGTGTTACCCCATGCCATGAAGTGCTTATGTCAAGTTGTAGCCTTTTTGGTATGTCTACTCAAGCTGTCTATTTTACCTTGTGAATAATACGTTTTAGGTTGACATTTTAATTCCATACACACGTTTAAGTCCTTTTGATGGCCTAGTTAAAAACCACGTAATCCCTTTAAACTGACAGGGGATCTTCTCTTCTGTTTCAGATGTACATCACGAGCACAATTAAGACGAAAAGCAGTAGACTAGCTAAACCCGTTCTCTGCCTTGGGACTCTTTGTTCTGCATTTCTAACTGGACTGAACCGTGTATCTGAATACAGAAACCACTGTGTAGATGTTATTGGTGGCTTCATTCTGGGTACTGCTGTCGCTCTGTTTTTGGTAAGTTGCATAGAATTCAGAAATGTATGAGACTAGAAGCAAGACTGAGAAAAGATAACCAACTGAGAGACTCCTTTGGACTGTGAATGTATTGTATACTTGAGTCATCTCTTTAAATTTATAATATTAAAGAAATCCGTGCTTTATAGAATGTGAGAGTCTTCAAGATTGAGCAATATACATCACATTATTATGTGACGTCTAAGGCTTAGCCCTTTATTACTTAACCAGTTCCTGACACTTTCCATTTCCTTAGTACAAGCAGGTTTGAACAGAAGGGATGTAGTAAGTAAGGCACGATCCTTACAATAGCTTTCAATAGCTAGAAAGACATCCAGGCCCTCTTAAACGTTTGTAGTCAATCATTGCAATATAATATGGCTGTAGCCTATAGCTTTATTATTCTTATAGTAAAGAGTCCCCATCTATGTTGATGTTGAAATCTGCTTCCTTCCTCCAAGTTTGGTAAGGAAATAAATAGCAGGTAGGCATTAGCTATGTTCACACTTACACTATAGCTACCATTCATAATGATAAATTGTGTCATTCATACAATATTAACAGTGGCACCCAATGGTACTTCATTGACTCTTGATGGTAATCGTCCACATGACCACATAAATAGCACTGATGTAATTTTGCAAATTGTGCACAAATGTAAACAGAGACTTTTCTGTAAAACTTTGTGAAAATCTACTTTAATATAGTTACATACCTGACTAACCATGTATCTCAATAGCTACCATAATGGCAAAATGTGATAGGCAGTATAATGAGACTTAATCCTGTCATAATAATGACATCTTGTCATTGCAGGGTGTGTGTGTTGTACACAATTTTAAAGGAACACATGATTCTCCATCGAAGCCGAAGCCTGAAGACACACGAGGAATGCCCCTAATGGCTTTTCCCAGAGTTGAGAGTCCTCTGGAGACGTTGAGTGCACAGGTATTTTTTTAATTACAGTATCTAGATGCCTTGTATAACCCAATGGGACATACAGCATAGTCATGAAATATATACCAGTGACTAAAAGTCTTTACATGCTTATTATGACCTCCATAATCTATCACACTGATGAAGTGGTTATGGGAAGCACACATTGGGTACCTCATGGGATGCAGAAAACAGAACGTTACTTTAGTCTTTTTACTGATACTGACTAGAATCTCACAAATATAGGTATGACTTTATTTAAGGTTGATGGAGGTCATAATTAGGATGTAAAGAATAAGGGAGACATGTATGATCGGGTTTTTCACTCTTTTCTGGAGTAAAATGTGCCTAAGCGAGCCGATTACGATGTCTAATGCGCCTAACGAATGTGTTGTTCGTAAGACTCAACACTTTTTAATGCGCATAACATGAGGGGGCGTTTGGGGGTGTGTCGCAACACACTCGTAATATTAGACACATATATGAATGTGGTTCGGCAAAACTAGGCGCATTACTCCTCGGACAGGCAGACCTATTTCAATGTGATCTGCCTGAGCCTGAGGAGTCAAAGTGGTGCTAGATTTGCTGTTAGGAAAAAAAAGTGTCCAATATTTCTCAACTTACACCAGTAGAATAATAAAAAGTAATTTATTATAACTATCGAACTGAATAAAAATAAATTATTTAAATTTAATGAAAAATTTTATCATAAAATTAAAATAAAAAATCTATAATATTTCAAAAATATCTCCTATAAAATGCATTTATATGTAATAGAATCCAAAACTAATTTTACATTAAATAACCCACTGATTATGTTGTTCATATTTTAAGTTTTTACTACATTAAATTGGAAATTTATTTTTACTGCTCTCACCCTTTATTCACACAAAAACCACTTTTATACATTCAGGCACATTATACACTGAGAAATAGTTGAGAAAATGAACTTCAATGTGCCTAGTTTTATACATGTCTCTCTAAGAGTAACTGGTACCCTACTCACTTGGTATGCTGCTTCTACTGCAGGCACAGAGACTTTAGAAACTCTTTGTAAGACTTAAATATTTTACATTTGTATTTTACATATCTGAGATTCAAAATTATATGTAGTGCAGATGTCTCCTCTTTGGTGATATACATGCAACAGAGGCTTTGTATAATAACAATGTTGTATATTTTTTGCATTAATATTCTGTAATTACTGGAGTTACAAATTTAGCCATAGTCCCCTGAACTAGTATTTCTATCTTCTGCTTTCAGGTGAAGTGCTAAAGCTGCCAACTCATCATCAGCATAACCAATGACAGTTCCAAGATATAGGATATAGTATATGCCGTAGGGAAGGTGGCTGTTTATGAAAGAGCCCAGACATAGAAAAGCCAATTGCAAACAGTGCACGTAATAAAGTATTCATTAGTGTTAACACACTTACTATTAAGCTAAGCTCTCATGCACTTTTGTCCCATTAAAACCCCTGTTGCAGGTAAATGTTTGGACACCTGAAAAAATTATGGTGACAGGTCCATGGGGAAGCAACAGAAAAAACCTAGTCACTTTTGGACTATGTTTGTTATTTTTTCCAAATATAAACCCTTTCTGTAGTTGACAAAATAGATCAATCTATTTTGTCCTGCACAAAGTATATGTTATCAAGTATGACAAACACAGTTCAAAAGTGGCTATGTTTGCCCTTTCTGGAACCCAAACAACTGCTAACAGCTTTGTGATATGAAGGCCTCCATCTAAATAAATCTACAGGTTTTCCAGGGTTTACACATTTTACAAATCCAGCACTTGTCCAGCTTTAAACCAGGACAGAAAGGGACATGTTAAATGAGAGGATTTAATCATTTCCAGGCCTAAGAGTGTTTTCACACAGTGCATTTTTTGGTGCATTTTTGATGAGTTTCTTGGATGTGTTTTGTGTATAGAAATGTACAGCATTAATTAAGTTTTTGTGCAGTACATTTCTGCAAAAAAAAAACCATCCAAAAACACACCAAAAAACGCATCGGCGTTTGAGAGCACTCTAATGGGAATATGTAGGCAGGGGAGAGGAGATGTCAAGAACCAGGGGAGACATGTATGATCGTGTTTTTCACCCTTTTCTGGCATAAAATGCACCTAACTGACCAGTCTACGATGTCTAATGCGCCTAATGAATGTGTTAGGCCCATTGCTCGCAAGACTCGACACTTTCTAATGCGAGTAACATGAGGGGGCGTTATGGGGGCGTATTGGGGCGTGTCGCACCACACTTGTATTATTAGACACATATATGAATGTGGTTCGGCAAAACTAGGCGCATTACTGCATCAAAGGGCAGACCTATATTTAATGTGGTCTACCTGAGCCTAAGGAGTCGAAGTGGAGCTTTAAATTTAATAAAAAATTTTATCATATAAAATTTATATAAAAATATATAATATCCCAAAAATATAAAAATATTGCCTAAAATGTATTCAAATTTAGTAGAATCTAAAACTAGTTTTGCATTAAATAACCCACTGATGTTGTTGTTCAGATTTTACAATTTAATTTTTTTACTACATTAAGTTAGAAATTTATTTTTGCTGCTCTCACCCTTTATTCTACATGCAGCAAGAGCCAGCACAGCACAGGTCTTGCTGGGACCTGTGGTCCTCCAAGCAGGATCAGTACCATAGTTTCTATGCACTGACATGCTATTTTAATGACTTTTCTCTTATTTCCAGCCTTTCTACAGCCTTTATACATGTTAGGCACATTACTAATGCACCTAAGTTCCATAATGCGCCTAACACATAGGGGAGGTGCGATGAACTTTGGACTCCATTTATATTTCGCACGAAAACCACTTTCATACATCAGGCACATTATACACTGAAAATGAGAATTGACACTTTACCTTGAAGCATCTTCCTTCATACATGTCTCCCCAGGTGTTTGTTATTTGCATCATAGATGTTTAAAAATGCACTAAAACAATCAGTGGAATCTGATCGCTGAGAGGACCTAGAATTATGACCTTTTAGTACATGTTGATTTAAAAATGACCTGAGATCTATGCTAACATTTTTAATAAATCCTTGTGTTCCCTGAAAAATAACAAATCTCAGGCAGCTCAGTGCTTTGCTGTTCCTCTGTGTACAAGTCAGGTTTTTCCTATTTGAACAATCTGACGGGTAATCCAAACCAGAAATCCGAAACAATAGCTTGGATTTCTGCTGAGGATTTTTACTTTACAGAGGTGGTTTTCGGCTCTGAGTTGGATGTGGGTTAGTTCCATTTTAATGGGACTAACCTGCGTTGCTCCTGCTTGAACCAAATCTTAGCAGGATCCACTCGAAAGAATACACATATCCTTTCTTAATTTTTTCTGCACGGTTTTCAAATCCATTGCTTGAAATACAGCATCGACTCTTCATCCAAATGAATGGGAGTAAGATTATGCCAGGATTGTAACATGGAAACCACAGTGAATTTCCTGCTGAGATCCGTCATGTGACAGTACCCTTATTCCTTCCTTGATTCTTGAAAGTTTTAGTTGGTTCTAACAACTGGGATGGGGTCCCTTCACAGTCTGGCATTGTCCAATCAGTGCTGAGTCACTGTGTGCAGGGACACACCCCTTTAACAAGTAGAATGGTAATGCCCAGCTGACAGATTCAGTGATACATTTTTAGATAACAAAGGATCAGCACAACACAGAGTTATAAGAGAAGATGATCCAGAATTGTTATTTCAAAGGGAACACAAGGATTAACTACACCAGGCAAGGAGATGTGACAGGTCTTCTTTAAGCCATGGTGTCTAGAGAAAAGTGGGCTTCATGATTTCTGCATTGATCATGATTTATTCTCCAGGGTTTTTAGCTTATTCGATTTTTACTTTTCAGGGTACTTAAAGGCCATAGAATACCAGGATAAGATATACAACTTGTGTTAAAATCATATTTTGTTATGTTATGGCACCTCATGTTCTATAAAAAATGTTCCATGAGCTGGAAACGTGCATCATATGTATTTAAATGAAATAGCAATTGTGTCAAATATATTTTATAAGGAGTAGAGTACCTAGAGATGTAATATAAGAGCAAGTGGTCCCTCCAGTGGCAAAAAGATGAAGAATTCTGCTTAACAAATCTGTGTGTCAGAAGATAACATTTAAGGGGTTGTCGACTTTATTTGAAAAAAAAATAATATGATTTTGGAACCCAAATAAAAAAAAATATATATATATATTCCCCTTTAGAGCTCTGTAGCCTTGTGCACTACAGTTTACAAACCTCTTGCACTCATGTCACTCTCACATCACAGGCAGCCAGGAATAGCAGAGATGATATTCCAATCACTGATGTAGAGCCATCAATAGCCAAACCAGGAAGTAGGAGTCTGAAGCTTCTGTAAAAGAGCATGGTGAGTCAACCCCTTTAACACCTTCACATTATTTGGATGTACGGGTTCATCCAAATGTGTGAAGGGTGTGTGGAGCAAGCTCATGCACGGAGCTCACTCCATACGTGGTGGGTATCGGCCGTTAATTACAGCCAGCAACCACCACTAATAGCAGAGACCATAGGCAGAGAGTAATAAACAATGAATGAAAATCCTATATACAGTAGTACTATAGTACTGTTGTATATAGGATAAGCAATTGCGCCCCCTAAGGGTTACGTACCCTTGTTAAAGTAAAAATATAATACTACTACTTCTATTACTACTACTACTACTATTACTACTACTACTACTAATAATAATAATAATAATAATAATAAATATTAAAAGTTCAACCTCCTTTTAGCCATTTTACAAATGAAAAAATAAAAAAGTTACACATAATTGGTATATCCTTGTTCATAAAAGTCCTGTCTATTAAAATAAAACATAATGTATCCCATATGGTAATTACCGTAGAAGACAAAAAATTCCAAATGCCAAAACTGCATTTTTTTTGGTCATTTTATGTCCCCAAAAAATGAAAATTAACAAGTAATCAAGAAGTCACATGTATCCTAAAATGATACCAATAAAAATACACTTCAGCCTGCAAAAAGTGCACCATCACTTACGTCCAAAGACCAAAAAGCAAAAAAGTTATTGGTCACAAAAAATGACATTTCAGCGAAAAATTATAAAAAGGTTTTGTTTTTTGTTAAAGTACTAAAACATAGATAAACCTCTTCAAATTTCACATCGCCGGAATGGTATCAGCCTAAAGAATACAGATAACACATTTAGATAGAAGAGTAAACTCCATTAAAACTAAACCCCTGCAAAAATTACGCAGTGTTCTTTTCATGTTCTACCACACATAGAATTTTTTGGGTTTTCCCAGTACGTTATGTGCTATGGTCAATGATACCATTAAAAAGAACATCTTGACCCGCAAAAAACAAGCCCTCATATACAGAAAAAGAAAATGGTTATGACTCTTGGAAGGCAGGGAGGAAAAAACTAAAACAAAAAATCCAAAAATAGCTGTGACCTGAAGTGATTAATGTGGATTCAAATCTTGAGCTCCAGCGATGCACAGAGCAAGGGGTTAAATATTTAGTACTCATACAACCACTACACATTATGACAGGCAGCAATTTACTATATCAGCCATTTACATTTTGTGATGGCCTTTAAGTATAACCAGGGAACCTACGAGAAGTCCTATCTCCTCCAAAATTGTATAAGAGATGTTACAAAAAGGGTTCTTGGCCATTTCTTATCACCATAGTCCTTACATAGTGGGCACTGAGGCAATATGTTTCTATTAAAACCAGCAGAACTGGTTTCTAAAATAAAATAATGAACAACTCTGCAAATAGTCTACACTTAAAAGAGAAAAAAAGCAACAACTTTTGTGTAGATCTATGTGTCTCGATTGGAACAACCCTAGTCTAGTCCTGTTACACTTAAAGGGAATTTGTCAGCAGATTTTGACCCCATAAATTCTTTAAGGGCTATCTACATCTTATTGATATAGAAGTTAAGGTATGTTCACACGTGATATTTGCGGGACATATTGTGGCGCGTAATTTCGCTGTAATACGCCCCAAAGTATGCCCCACAAATACGGTAATCATAGCTCTCATTGAGAGCTATGATTACCTGTCATTTCCCCCGACGTGTATTATGGGCTGGGGAAAGTGGAAGTCTTTGGAAGTCGGAACAGAGCGTTTTAGAAGTACATGCTGGCCAGTGCGTACTTCTAAAACACTCAGCATATAGCGGTGTGCACAGTATGAGCCGCTATACGCCCCAAGGATGCTGTGTTCACACGCCGTAATTACGGCGCGTACAGTATGCGCCGCAATACGCCGGGTGTTTTGGGAGTTGCGCTGATCAGCGCTTAATCCCGAAGCCCGCCGGCCCCATTGACATGTCACTTATCTCCCCGCGCGTACAATACGATAGTATTGTACGTGTGGGGGGACGAGGCGTAATCCATAGTTCTATATGGATTACCGCAATTGCGGCGCGCATCTTGCCGCAAATGCGCACCCAAATAAGCCGTGTAAACATACCCTTAGGGTAAATAAACACTATAACAAAATATAATTTTGTTTTGATTTTGATTTACTTCAAAGATACAGCAGGTTATATATCATGCTTGTTTACTAATGGTTCCCTAGGTAGATAAGACATAGCAGGTAGTGACATCCCAAGCCTGGTCACTGCTGCTAGAGCACAGAGGAGGTTTGTAGCCTAGGGATTTATCATTAACCCCTTTCCACATTTTGAAGTTTCCTTAATGTCCAAATCACAAATGCCTTAACGCATTTGGATGTTCAAAAACATTCAGGACATCTGGGTCAGAAACAGAGTCTGCAAAATCAGCACACGCAGTCAGCTGTATTTTATAACCCATATTATTTTAGGGAATCCATTTACACAATATAACACTTGTGATGGTAAAAACCTGTGATATGAACCTCATATTCTTAATGTTCTTTATGCTAACATCCAGCGAGAGTTCTCAGTAGCATAACCAACTTGAGGCAATGCGGAGCAAATGTTGTGATAGCATGAGGATAGCCGTACGCCCATCGGTGACGTTTCGGAGGAAACTCCTCCTTCCTCAGACCGGCGTCATCAGGCTCTGTCCTCTTACTACATATCTTCAGTGAGAGAACAAAGCCTGATGAAGCCTGAGCCATTGATATGTCATATGTCAGAAGTGGGAAAACTTGTTTAAGGTAGTTCATTAAGTCTACTTACAATACTATGGAAAATCACCATCCTAACAGCATGAGGTGCGCCAAATTACTGACTTAGCACTGCTATATTGTAAAAAAACAAAAAACTTTTGGTTAGTGATATGAAAATGGATAATGATTATGCTTGAGGCCCTTTAAAATATCCTGGATTATAAAACGATATCTAGGTTCAGAAGAATTATTTATATTAGGACTAACAACAACTTCTTATAAAAAAGATTTAGGACATTCTTTATGAACGTAATTAAGTTGCATAAACAAAAAAATATAGTAAACATATCTTACATAAACTATCTTGAGTGTGTGGAAGGCAGGGTTCACACGGCTTATTGACAGCGTAATTATGGGACGTATTTCGCCTGCAATTACGCCGTGTGCTTGGGGGTAGGAGAGAGGGGGGGGTGGGAGCCCGCCGGCCCCATAGATATTCATTATTCTCGGCACGTATACGCCGTGAATAATTGACATGTCACTTATCTCCCCGCTCGTACAATACGGCGTAATCTGAGAACTGTGGATTACCGTAATGACTGGGAAGTATTTCTCCCGTAATTGAGCGCAGCATGGCATGAATTACGGGCTGAAATACGTCCCAGTCATTGCCGTGTGAACATAGCCTAAGTGTGGTGGAAATCCGTTCTCCTTTTCTTTATCCAGCATAGAAGATATCTGCCTCAACTAATGGCAACCACATGTTGTCTGTCTTTGGCAAGGTTCCTCGGCCCCACCCCCAGGTTCCGTCCCTTAGGTTTCCACAAACCCCCTCATAAAAGAAGAGGACTCTCAGCTGGCCAACTGTGCTGTTCATATTTGGAACGCTGGCCGAGATATCTTTGTACCAGCATTAGCATTTGTAAGCAACTTTCAGAAATAACTGTGTGTGTTAGAATGTGATTAACTGTTTAATGACTGTGTACACTCACCTTATAACTTATCAAATTATGTTTAACATATATTTGTAGCAAGAATATAATAATTTCTTTTACAATAAAAAACTCATAAAATCTTATTCTATACATGCTGTAGGTTTTGTAGCAATTTTTCGTTCACTTTTTCTTAGCCCAAACCAGGAGTAGAATTCAAGTAATGGGAAATATTAAAGAAAGGAGTAAGACTTTGGGCGACATGTATGAACGGAGCTGCGCCAGAACTCTGGCGTCTTTTCAGCCCGAAAACTGGCCCAGTTCGCTATATCTTTACATCGTCCATACGCCAGTATCAGGCGCATTACAGAGCATCCACAGCACTTTGTAATGCGTCTTAATTCTAAGGGCGTGTGGAAGACGGGGCGCACTAGAACCGTACAAAGCTATAGATTTATAGCTTTAGTACGGCAATTCTAGGCGCATTACTGCTAGAACAGGTAAACCACTTTCAAGTGCTTTACCTGAGCCAGAATTAACGTTTCTACGCTAGAATGCGCCTCATTTATGACCTGCAATAGAACAGGTTCATAAATCAGGTGCACTCTACACTTTTAATATGTGCATAAAAATGGTGTCTAAGTGCCATTAATCATACATGTCACCCTTTGTTTCCAAATGAAAAAATCTGACGTGGAATCCGCATCAAATTCCATGTTAAAGTACATTATGTGAATGTAGCCTAATACCTCTCCTTACTGTAGTATCTGCTTCTGGCTTTGGTTAAAAAAAAAATTGCATCTAAAACTGCAGTACTCTAATATATTTAAATACTTTAATGCTCTTATCTCTTTTTTTCTTACAACAGAATCACTCGTCATCGATGACTGAAGTCACCTGAATCACGTTTCAGACATATAAGGAACTGTTTTTTATACTATATTAGATGGAGACCACCAAGAAACACAGTTGCTCATTGTTAAACTGTGACTATCAGTATTATGTTATATCTAGTTAGAAGCTGATGTTTTTGTACAATTTTGTTCAAGGAAGTGATGTAGCTTGCCCTGATATTTTCTATTGTAGTGTCAACATTCGACATCCCATGTCCATGCCATAAGCAAATTTTTTTCTCCTGTTCAAGTATATGGTGCACTAAATAGCGACAACCATCATATAAAATTGACATTGTTATAGATGTATGTATAAAAATTTATGTATTATTTTATAAGCATTAAACTGCTGTGTAAATGAAAATGCTATCACACACTTTCATTTTTTTTTTTTCAAAACTGAAGAATTTTATACTTGAAGTGTGTATAGGAGTGGGCAGAACTTGAATTCTTAGTAGTTTGCTCCATATACTATATAACCTCCTTCACTTACAGCACTAACTAGTAGCAACTGATTATTTGTAACTATCCAATATTTTCCTATTATTTGTAAGGCAACGCAAACTGATGGAGTCATGTAGTCGGATTGCATTGACTTTTTTGTCACTTGGTTATCATTTGCAGTGCAGTGTATAAAATTAAACCTGTTTGGCAACACTGGGCTATAATTTCTATTCCCTGAAATTTTTTTGGCTAGATCTTTTTAAATGTATCTATAGAATGGCACCAAAAGATTTCTAGGCTCTGTTTACAATGGGTTCATACAATTATGTGTATACTAGATCCATTGTATATATGATGAATCACTTATGATCTGCTATGGTTCACTAGGGGCTGTTTTGTCTTCTCACATCAACTTTTAATGGGCCTCTCGGGTTCTGCTCTTCACTGCTGTTGGCATGAGCTACTATTTTGACCATTAAAAATAGTAACTAACACAACTGTGAACAGAGTCTTCAAAGTTTTGTGGACTGTACTTGCTGTAGTACAGTTCAATAATCTGCAAACAGTAAAAATGAACATACTATACAGTGAGATTTGTATTTGTATAAGTGATTAGAGCCTGTAGGCAGCAAGTTCTGGTACCATAGGTACACCACACAGTTTATTATTTTCTATTTATTATGCATGTTATAAAAATACTAAATACACATTTAGTTATGTGTACGGATGTAGCAGAATTTAGCTTGACTATGATATCACGGCTTCTGTGTTATCTGTTCTTGGTTTGCAAACAAAGCCAATGGAAAGCATTAAAAAAGCTGAGATTATTTCTGTGCCTTGATATCATGATGCATTATTTGCCAGGTAAATCTTTGCTGCATCTGTCTGTGAAGACATCTACACATATACCCACAATACACAAATGATATCACACAATGAAGTTGCTCTGTTGATATCATGTAAGGTTTATGGTCTGAACATTTAGGGCGGCATGTATGAAATTTGGCATTTAAACGGCAATTTTTTTCCACATTATAATAGCATAGAATGTGTCTGATTTAGAAACCCACTCTACTGCGGGTCATAAATGAGGTGCATTCTAGTGCTAACACACCATTTCTGGCTCAGTTAAACCATTTTGAAAGTGGTATAACTGTTCCAGCAGTAATGTGACTAGAATTGCCGTAGTGAAGCTATAAATCTATAGTTTCGTACGATTCTAGTGCGCCCCGCCTCCCAATCGCCCCCCGAAATCAAACACATTACAAAGTGCTGCAGGCGCTCTGTAATGCACCTGATACTGGCATTGAAGATGGCAAAGAAGTTGTATGTAGACAAACCACATGCATTATACTATAGATCCATGTACACAGCTTATGCTTGACTCATTCAGCTGTGTACATAGAGATCTCTGACCATAACTTGTACAATCAGTTAGCTACGTGTATAGCCAATATTTATGTCACCACAATCAGGAAATTGCAGCCCACCCTAAGAATGCATGGGAATTGCACCTATACCCAGGAATGCCCCCAATATTCCCTAGTTTGCAAAGAATTGCCCTTTTGCAATCTCACCAAAATCTGGAATGTTGGCAAGTATCAGGGTGTAGGAGATAGCAGTCGTACCCAAGCCTTGGTGCCTGTGATGTCATAAAGGCACAATATTCGATAACCGATATATAAATGGCACACAGTAGCTGAGGTCACTGGTTATAGGTTCTCCTTTGGGGTCCAAGAATTTACAGTTTCACCTCGGCTAATCATGCAACATCATTCCCATATGTAGCACTGGCAACTTACATTTGAATAGCTTTAAAGGGTTTGATCTCTACTGACTAATGATTGCTGGCTAAATGTAACAAAGTAAATAGAGTTTCATCTATAACATGGCATCACATAGCTGCATCATCCATAGAAATGCACATTCGCAAGTGATCATATGACACCCTCTAAAATGGGGGATCTAATGATGTAAAAAAAAAGATATGGGATGTAAGATAATTTTCCTATATATAACATTTTACCAGCAGTTATTAGTCAGCAGTGGGCAACCCCCTCAATGGTAAAGTTAGATGACATTTAGTTTTAATTAATGCTAAACGTTCAGGTCATACAATCCCTTTATTAATAGAAATACAGGGCGACATTTATGAATCCTGGCGCTGACAGACCAGTTCTAAATAGCTTTAAAACAGTGTAGAATGCAGCAGAATATATGAACCTGTTCTTCTGCAGGTCATAAATATAGGTGTATTGTAGTGTCAACACAACAAGTCTGGCTCAGGCACCACCTTTAACTCGGTCTGGTTGTTCTAACTGTTCTGCGTCTAGATTTGGCGTCAAAGAATCATAAATGTGTCTACTTCTACAAATGTGGTGCGACACCCCCAGAATGGCGCAAATCTTTGGTGCATTAAAAAGTGTCTTTGGCACATTACAAAGAGACTTATCGTGCCAAAGTTTGCAGTGCACCTGTTTATACATTCTTTTTGTCTCAAAGTAAACAGAAAACTGCCGCAGCCCCGTTCATACATGTCGCCCATAGTTGTCATATTTGTTAATAACCTATTATTCATTTTTTGGGTCAACAAGGATGGCTATTGTGCCCAGTACTCAGTCTGTCACTGAAAACATTGCAGGAGAGTAACATTGCAGTACAGTATTGCAATTATGTAATAAAAGTAATCATTATTTATGTATATGGTTCATCTAAAAACTATAAAGATTCCAATAATTTTGTAAGAAAGGTCAAATTTTAAAACATGCCTAGTACTCTCTACTACTGTGGCTTCAAAGGAGCCAGCCAGATAGTTTAGTTATAAATGTATGTCCATGCAAGTGGTTCCATGAACAACATATATCCATCCACCTCTGTTTATGTATTATGTTCATATACCAACCATCATTATCTAATCAGTTGTCAATGTATTAAAGAAAAAAGGGAGAGAGAGCTTGTGGGTCATATTTGGAAATCTTTTAGATTCCCTAATGTATGTTTCAGTTGTACTTTTTCAGGCACAGGTCCTAATATGTTTGGGCTGCTAAGAGGTGACACCAGTAGAACTTTAGAGACAATGGTGTCATTCACCATACAGTAGGACTGGTTGTTGTTCATGTGTGCCACCAATATTTTTTGTCCCACTTGACAGAAATAAAAATGATGACAGTCTCTGAAACCCACCTGTCTCAATAAGTATTTCTTTATTTTTTTAATTATGAAATGAAACCCAAAAGTGGATGGAATCTTTGGATATGTTGGCTAGACCTGTTGAAAGATCACTGTGGTGTAGACTATGAGTTAAGACCTCCACTGATTTTCTAATTTAGGAAGCAAAGAAACCCATTCACTGGTGCTCAGACATTCCCATCATAAGAAAATCTGTGAGACTACATCTTAACCAGTGTTCCCTGAATATGTCCCTGTTCTTGAACTGAAATTTTTTTCCCTATGTCCCTAACTCTAATCCTGACTGTAACCCTAACCTTAAATTAGTTACGATTTATAACTGGTCTGCAGAGATTAATTTACTGGTCCACTATGTCTCTGGTCCTTCCCCATCTGAGGCGCTTGTGCTTTCTTGCTACTTCTTGTCCAACATCTCTTCCTGTTCTTCATCACATTAAGGTATCTTAAGTTGGTGTTGGACCATAAGTGATGTCGGATGTCACATCCAATGTCCCCTTCAGTCCGGTATCACCTTAGAGTATTGTAATGTATGTTGTGGTGGAAGTGATGTCAGAGCACAAGCATTGTGAGACCAGAGGCAACAGGGGCCAGAGATGCTTGTGCACTGACATCACTCTCAACATCTGTTCTGGTGCAACTCATATTTGAGTGACACTAACCTTTGGGTACTTCAATAGGAAAATGATCGCCGGTCTTCTTTTAAAGCTTTATGCCATAGGATCCAAACAGCAGCACATAGACAGAAGAACAACACATACAGGCCTTGAGAAAGTGTCAAGTGATGCAAAATGGCCATAGGGCTTTTTGTGTCTTTCTCCTTTCTTTGTGCTGCTGTTTGGATTCAATGGAATAAAAGAAGCTTTAAAAGAAGATCAGTGAGTGGCGATCATTTCTCTATTGACGCACTGTACATGGAACTTATTCTGTTTGCAAAGCACCACTGGTGAAGCGTAAGGGTTAAACATCCATGAATTTTGGAAAAAGATGTCTTCCATATTGAAAAGGAAAATTGATTGGTGCCAATCCATTGACTCTTTTTGTGTGGAAACTAACTTTAAGGTACCTAAGGTTACTCTAAAGTGATGGTGGTCCTGAAGTGACTTGATGTTGGGTGGGAAGTGATATGAGACCATGAGCACCATAGGACTGCAAGCGATGGGGACCCATATGTTAAGTCCTGCAGACCAGTTAAAAACCCATAACCCTAGCCTCAAGTTAGGATTAGGGTTATGGGTAGAGTAAATTTTTTTAAGTGATAGATTTGGGATGAACCGAACAGATTCAGGTTGATTTTGACTTTGAACTGAATCCAAAGCGCAACACTAGACTCTACCAATGCAATTTTCTGATGTGACAAAGTGAAAGATCATTTTTGTCTGGATGTTCACTTTTAAATAGGCCCCGGGTTTGCATTGCTTCCTGTGTACTTATAATGCTGGATATGTTCCTTTATATTTCTTCAATCTAGTCATTATAACAACACATCATGTTCCCAAAGAGTGTAAATTGCTACTCAATTTAAATCTTTACATTTTAAATATTTCAAAGTTTGCCGACATCTTTTAAACCCTTTCTCCTTTATGAACTGCTACAAGACATATGCTGTTACTAGTGTTAATACGAAACCTTTGCTAGAACCACCATGGCTGTGAACACATTGTTGGTGCTTCTTCAGAAAGCATTGACTAGTTATTTGCCTACTTCAATGTGACCTGCGTCTCTTGCTGACATTTTAATAAATAAAGCTTGCTGTTTGTATATTTCTTGAAATCAATTTATATCTGTAAATTATACCACTGGTAATTTTCACTGCAATGTGGACTTTGAAGAATATCTGGGATTCTTTGTAATACTATTCAAGCATGATATATTCAGGATTTGTGTATTTGCAAAGTAAGACAAGTGTAATGATTGGTACAAGACAACAGGGGAAATTCATGAACATTAAGAGAAAAAAAATCTGTATTTGTTGCCCATAGTAACCAATCACAGCATAGCTTTAAGTGGGTTTTCTGGGAAGGAAAACATTTTTGACAAAGTTTAATGCTGTAATGAAAAATAAACAATAATAAATTATTTAGAATTGGATAGAAACTCAAGCTTACCATTATTAATTTTGGGGGTAACAACAGAGGGTACATCATCCATACTGAAGTTCTCTGTGCTATCAGGGTCTTCCAGTAAAGTCTCAAATAGACAGGTACTACATTAATGCATTTAATGCCACACATACTTTATTGACATAAAAACCCATAATACTAAAGTATTATGGGTTTCCATATTGCCCTTTCTTTTTTGCAGTTAAAGGGGTTTTGCCATGAAGTAAAATTGACGTGGGAAGCTTGCAAATGAAATAACAAACATTTTCACTATGTATCATTATTACAAATTCTGCACTGTTTTCATTCTAGCTGCTCCTTTAGTGATCCATTGTTTACAGCTCGTCTCCAGGGGATACGACCAGGGCTGAGAGCTCCTCTCTCCTGGTTGCACATGCTCAGACATCACTTCTTCTCTCAGGCAGCTACTGAGTGTTCAAACCCCAGGTGCTGTCATTCTACTCCCATCCTCTGTACTCCATAGTAATCACACACTTACTGCTGAGCGAGTGTTCAACCCCAAGTGCTGTCACTCTGCTTCTGTTCTCCTTAGTAATTAGTCAAACAGTGCAAAGAAATGAAAAAGAAACCTCAATCAGGTCTGTGCATTGATAAAGAGAAAAAAAAAAAAACACAGGTTTAGTTCCTGCAGGGATTTGAACCTGGGACCCTTGTGCCTGGAGGCAAAAAACTTTACCTCTCAGCTACTCACAATGCTTTACATAAACAGACCTTTTTTTGACTAGAGAGAGGAAAGGCCTGGTGATGTCAGCCTGCTGGGTCACATGATATGCAATTCAAACAAATCGCACACGCCCCCTTCTGAGCACACAGAGCTGAATAGCTGGATGCAGGAGGTAAGAGATGAGATCGTGGTAAAACCCCTTTAAGGTTCTGTTTGAATAATTATGAAATACATGTGTTTTTAAAATGACAGTACGTTTCAATTAAATTCAGTACGTTTCAATTCATTCTATAGCTACCCTG
Source organism: Phyllomedusa bahiana (assembly GCA_025379985.1). Lineage (NCBI taxonomy): Eukaryota > Metazoa > Chordata > Amphibia > Anura > Hylidae > Phyllomedusa > Phyllomedusa bahiana. The sequence continues at coordinate 35,552 of JAODAL010013001.1, forward strand.
CTCTTTCATTTCACCTAGCCACTTATGTAAGGAATATCAATAGATATATATAAATTCCATCATGATGTATGAAATTATTCACAACTGAGTAATTTACAATGAAAAATCCTTAGTTTTTGTATTATGCTTAGTATGTGGCTAGGTGAAGTGAAAGAGCAGGGTAGCTGTAGCATAAAACAAAATGTACTGTCATATTAAAGGTGTTCATTTTTCATGGAAGGGATCGTCCACTTTTTAAAAAAATTAAATAACAAGCTATTGCCTAAACAACCTAAAAAAACACAAAATATACTCGCCTTCCTCCTGACCCCCGTTCCAGTACGGGCACTGCAGAGCCTCTCCCAACCTTTTCTTTTCTTCCTGTCTATGGCTGAATGGGCTGTCACTGCTGCACGCTGATTGGCTGCAGTGGTTAAATGCTGCTACCTTGCATCACAGAGCTGCTCACTTTTGAACTGTGTTGTAATTAGAGGCATATGACCGCAGCAACCAATCAGGGGCTGCAGCAGTGACATTCCATTCGGCCCATGGAGAGACTTGGCAGAGCCAGTGCGGGGACGGAGGTGAAGGTGACGAAGGATGAAGAAAGGTGAGTATGAGGTTTTTTTATTTTATTTGTGTAGCAATTGCTTATTATTTTATTTTTTAACCCTTCGAAACACATTTTTTATCCTCAGAAACCCCTCTTATTTCTTAAAGTGCTCATAAAGAAATTAATGCTCCTCTGTGATTTGCTTTTTGCTATTAGCAATAAAGACTCTTATTCTGTTAGAAAGCTTTCATGAATCTCCCCCATTCTTGGTAACGTTGGTACATTAGTTTTATTTCTAATAAAAAAGACAACATGATAAAAAATGTGATCAGTCATCATCCTTGTACAGGAAATATTTATTTTGGTAACATACAGCTGACTTTGTTCAGTTTTCAGTACTTACCAAGGTATATCACTTTCGTGTTTTGAAATGTCTGTATTTCATGCTGGTCCAAACCAGTAAGTACTTGGTGATGTTAAAATTTTAAACGTTTTTTGAGGAATAAACTGTTCAATTTTAAACAAATTGACTGATTTTACTTATTTAAAAATAGAAATGATGTTTTCCCATGATGTATCCCTTAGCATTAAACTTAATGTATCTCTGGAACTAAAAAGTAAAACTTTATATAGTTATGAACTCTTCAATTGTCTTTAGGACGAGATCTCCAAGGACAATATAAATAAAACAATTACATACATTTTAAAGTGCTGTTCATTTTCTCTTACATCTTTCCAACTGGGTAGATTGGCAACAAATTAATTATTAGTGAATGTTCATGGGGAAAACAAAAAAAAAAAAAAAAGACACTATTTCAGATTTAGGCCAGTCATATATGATCTGTGTAGGAGCTGGGTAACCCAGTAACACAGGAAGTTAAAGGGGTTGTCTCACTACATCCATTCATCCAACCTCAGTCCTGATAATCAGTTTCATTTTGAATTCAGACATGTGTTTACTAGCTTTTACTGGCTAATACTGCCCTGCAGTGATGAGCTGCTGAGGACACTAGTTCTGTAGATATAGCAACCAGCGCTGGCAGCCTATCAGGAGAGATCGAACAAGTCTCTAGTTATGGTAACCCGAGAAGCCAATGCAGCCAATACAAGATGAGATATCTAGGAATAGGTAGGATACTGTTATTGGACAAATATTGCAAAGTGATTTATTTTGACATAAAAAACAATCCTTGTAGTGAGACAACCCCTTTAAGATTGGAAAAAGACAATGGTCCATCAAGTCTAACTTATACCTCTACAGTGTTGATCCAGAGAAAACAAACAAAAAAAAACACTATGAACCGGATGCCAGTTGTCCCATACTAGAAGAAAAATTCCTGACTCCAAAAATGGCAATCAGAATAATGTGAAAAGCACAGTGCTGCATAAAAAACACCGTATGAAACCTTGAAGACCAGTGTCAATGAATATTATTGTATGTTGTATATTAAAATATATTCAAATAATCTCAAAGGAAAAGAGCTAGGACTCCAGTGCTATTTATTGGATGTAGTGTTCCTAGAAATATAACTAGAAGATTAAACCCAAGCCAGTAACCCATCTATCATCAGCTGTTTCAGGCTATTTGCCCCTCATCAGAGAAGCCTTTAAATGTCTTTAAAGGTCTGTGATGTCATCATGGAAGAGTGGAAGAGGATTCCAGTGGAAGCAACCTGTGAAGCTCTAGTGAACTCCTCCCCAAAAAGGGGTCAAAGCAGGCTGAAAATAAGGCTCCCACAAAATATGACTTTTTTGGGCACAGTTTTCCATTTAATTTGGGGGTTTTGTATCATTTTTTTTTGCCAGGATTAGAAATTGTGGTGGTGCGCTGAGCTATTTTTTGGGGGAAAAACCCACCAAATTTACACTGTACAAGCTATTTACATTGTATCAAAGTGAGTGTAAAACTTCATGTTGTCCCATGAAAAGGTATAAAAAAATTTTTTTCAAAATGTGAGGTTTGTACTCACTTTTGTGCTTTTGTGGATACTGTATATGTATTTATGATATATAAAAAATATATATATATATATAAAAATATAATATATAAAATATATATACAAAATATATAATTTAATATAATAATATAAATCTAATATATATAATACATATATATATATACATTATTATATACATATAACTTATTAAAATTTTTAAATTATAAAATAATATATAATAATATAATAAAATAAACTAAATATATATAACAATATATAATATATATACATTATACTAATAAAATACATTTTATATTATAATTAAAATATAATATATATATTATACATATATTACACAATACTATATCTATATAAACATTATACATTTATATAATATACACATTATAATATATACCACATATATTTATAAACACATATATATAATATTTATTTTATATATATAATATATATATAATAATATAAATACACATATATTATATAATATATATATATATATATATATAACAATATAAATATATATTATATTATAATATATATATATATTACACATATATTATATTAAATATTAAAATTAAATAATAACACATTATAAACACATAATATATATATATATATACACATATATTATAACAATAATATATATAAAGATATAACATATATATCAATAAATATATATATATATATATTATACAATATTAATTATTTTTTAAATAAAACCCCTTTATATAAACCAATATATATTTATATTATATAATATTTAAAAAATTTAAATATAATTATTATAAAAAAAAAGGGGGGAGAGCAAGGGTCTCTATGTGAAAGGAGAGAACCACAGTAGTGTTAATGTTAAGAGAAAAGGGTGCTCAGCATCAGTCTTTAGGTAACAAAATTTGGGGAAATTTTCTTTGGCCCAAATTTTGAAGAGGACCCCCATATAAGTGTGTGGGAAACCCACAAAAAATCAGGTTGGGCAATAGTACTAAGCATGTGGCAACTGTGTCGTAAAGAGACAGTGACTCATGATTTCCAAAACTGGCGTATCTTATGCCAGTCTAAAAAAGACAATGGGCCACATGAATGAAAACCGTCAAGCAGTAAGACTGTTTTTGTTGCTCCTGGCAACCGATCAGAGCTCAGCCCCTATCTGGAAAGAAAATGGTATAGCCCAAATTCCTATCCACAGAAATGTCTCCAGTGGAGTATTTGTATAGACAAAACAGTCATGTGACCACCACACACAGGTCATGGTACTATACACGCCGCAGTACATTGTGTAAAAACCCCCTTACCCTTCACGTAGTTTGGGGGATAGAGAAAAGATTGCTTTGTATATTGATGTCTGGCTTTTGTATTATAGAAAACATCCCTTTACAGGCTGTTCAGAATAGGTTATTACTGGAGTGCGTATCACATATCCCACCTGGAGTAAAAGAGAATTATTTACTGCATCCATTCAGCCTCCTCTCAATCTGCCCATAAAAAAGGGGACACCTCCACCACCATCAGGGCAGGTAGACTTATATCTACAGAGTGTGTTCCTTGGGAAAACACTGGAGGAATTCCACCTACTTCTGTACCTGCAAGAAAGGATGTGCAGATTGGGAAAGGGCAACTGTGACCATAGTAAAAATCTACTACTACTCCCATTCTCCCCCCTCCACCTCTGGGTCACCACATATTAAAATGTTGTCATAAAAGGAGTACTTAGGGAGTTTTTTGAAAAAAATTTTTGGAAATTACATTTTTTTTTAAGGGACTAAAGCTGCTCGTCTACAAGAGAACTAGTTTTATGCCAGCAGAAGAAATTAAATCCCATTTTGATGCAAGCACCCATAAATTATTCCCCCTCAAAATTTGTTTAAATGTGTATGTTGCGAGCGGGGGCATTGCTAGGGTCCTAAAACCCCCCGGGGCCCGGGCCCCGTGTTACGTTTTACTTTTGCCATTGGCGGGGTTTCCACACAGTATTTTTCACGACACATCGTGGGGGCTGCAAATTTTTTACAGATAAAAAAGTAGGTTTCTGTCATAATTTTCTGAAAAATTTCCAAAAACCCTGTCCTTGATTATTAATGCCCCTCAGGTAATATATATATATATATATTTCCCCCCAGGGGATGTATATAATCCCCCAGTAACATATATATATCCCCCCCCCCCGGGGGGATGTATATAATCCCCTCAGGTAACATAATTATCCCCCCCCCCCGGGGAGATGTATATAATGCCCCTCGGAGAATATATACAGGCCGGGGCCCCAAGGGGAAGTAGGAAACCCCCCGGGGGCCCCTGGAAATGATAACCTAAAGTTTTTTTTAATTACATATGCACCTCAAAAGGTTTAAAAAAAAAAGCATGAAAAAGAGTCAAAAGCAAGATGCGGGGCATGGGAAGCATGGTTGGCATTCGCAGTAGCTGCAGGTGGGCCCAAAAAATAAACTTCCCGGGGGGGCTCAGAAACAGCTCAATGGTGGGGCCCCTAAATCAATTTTCCCCTGGGGGCCCCTGGGCCCCCCCCCCAGCCCGACACTGCATTATAATATATATATATATATATATATATATATAAATTCCCCCCCCCTGGGTGTGTTAAAATTTGCCCCCAGGGTACAAATATATACCCCCCCCCCCCAGGGAGATGTATAAATCCCCCTCAGGTAAACATATATATACCCCCCCCCCCCCCCCCCCGGGGTAATGTATATAACGCCCCTTTGGGTGTTTTTCCATAATACCCCCCCCCCCCCCCCGGGTATTAATAAGCCCTTGGGAGTTTTACATAATCCCCCCCTTAGGTACGTATTATCCACGTTATATTTTACATCCTTTATGGTCTATATCAATGCCCCAGAGAGTGACAGTTAATTTTATTGGCCCCAACTATCATTGTCACTTATACCAGCTTTGAACCCTGCCTAACTAGAAGTTTTTAGAAATAACCCCCCACCCTGTGACAGTGACCTGCACCCCCAGTAAACACCTCCACCCTTTTGACCTCCCCCCAGTAATACACCTCCCCCCGTGACCGCAGCCCCAGTATTACACCCCCCACCTTGTGACCGCAGCCCCCCATATATACCCCTCCCCCCTGTGACCTGCAGCCCCGAAATTTACACCTCCCCCCCTTGACCTCACCCCCCAGTATATACACCTCCCCCCTGTACCGCAACCCCCCCCCAGTTTAAACACCCCCCCCTGTGACCTGCAGCCCCCCAGTATATACACCTCCACTCTGTGACCTGCACCCCCCCAGTATATACACCTCCACCCGGGGCCCCCTCACCCCCAGTAATATACACCCCCCCGTGACCTGCAACCCCCAGTATTACACCCCCACCCTGTGACTGCACTCCCAGTAAAACTCCCCCCTTGACCTGCACCCCAGTATATCACCTCCACCCTGTGCCCTGCACCCCCAGTAATACACCCCAACCCGGGGACCTGCGCCCCCAGTATATACACCTCCACCCTTGATTTTCACCCCCCCATATATACCCTCCACCCTGTGACCTGCACCCCCCTATATACACCCCCCCCCTGTGACCTGCAGCCCCCATAATCACCTCCACCCTGTGACCTGCACCCCCCATATATACACCCCCACCCTGTGACCTGCAGCCCCCCAGTATAAACCCCACCCTGTGCCTCAGCCCCCAGTAAATAACCTCCACCCGTCCCTGCAGCTCCCTGTTTTTAAACCCCCCCACCATGACCGCACCCCCATTTTACACCCCACCCGTGACCTGCAGCCCCATTAACACCTCCACCCTGTGCCTGCACCCCATATATACACCTCCACCCGTGACCTGCAGCCCCCATATTAAAAACCCTCCACCCTTGACCTGCAGCCCCCAGTATATACAACCTCCACCCTGTACCTGCACCCCCATATTACACCCCTACCCTGTGACCTGCGCTCCCAGTAATACACCCCACCCTGTGGCTGCATCCCAGTAATAAACCCCACCCTGTGAGCTCAGCCCCATACACCCCCATTGGACTGCAGCCCCCCTTTTTTAAACCTCCACCCTGGACCTCAGCCCCCAGTATAAAACCTCCAAACCTTGATCACCCCCAGATATACACCTCCACCCTGTGACCTCACCCCCAGTATATACACCTCCACCCTGTGCCTGCAGCCCCCAGTATATACACCCCACCCTGTGACCTGCAGCCCCCCGTAATACACCTCCCCCCTTTTACCTCACCCCCCAGTATTAACCCCTCCCCCCCTTGACCTGCAGCCCCCCAGTATTAACCCCCACCCTGTGCCTGCAGCCCCCAGAAAATTTAAAACCTCCACCCTGTGAACTGCAGCCCCCAGTATATACACCTCCACCCTGTGATGCAGTCCCGTATTACACCCCCCCCCCTGTGACCTGCAGCTCCCAGTATATAACCTCCACCCCTGTGACCTGCAACCCCCTGTATATCACCCCCACCCTGTTACACTGACCTGAATCTCCTTTAGGCGGCAGCTCTGCTGGGCTTCAGTAAAAGAGGAGGGGGAGCTGACCCTCAGGGCTCACTGGCTGCGGGAAGAGGAAGAGCCACGCCCCGGGGCCCCAGGGTGCGGGAAAAGGAAGAGCCGACGCCCGGGGCTCCCCGCTGCTGGAGGAGGAGACAGACGCCGGGGCTTGCAGGGTGGGGAGAGCCGGCACCCCGGGGGTTAACTGCAGTCTTGCTCCTCCCCCTTTCTACAGACGCCCCCCCAAGAGTCGGGAGATGGAGGACGCCCCCGCCCGCCTCTGCGCAGTTACAGAAGCCCCGGGGGCGGCGCTAATGCATACAGTAGTCGGCGGCGCCCACGTGGTTTTTTCAGAGAACAACAATGTGGCGCTACAGTAGTGAATGAGGCCGGGAAAATTTAAAAATTGGGCAGCAGGCAATTTTTGGGGGCACGAGCCCCGAATAAACCCGCCTAGCGACGCCCCCGGCTGATATTATTACCTTCTGTGCATCAAGACTTTATGCAAGGAAATACGGAAAACTGTTTGCTGGCCCATAGCCCACAAAATGGGTGGGGGGAACCATTATAAGCTCCCCCACAAAGGCCTGAAAAGGGGGCCTTTTTAAGAAAAAGTAGTTTTATTGAAGTTGCATATACACAGGAACCACTTTTTTTTTTTAAGTATTTATTTTGCAGTTTTTTCCCCTGACAGTTTATAAAAAAAACAACTTTGAAAAATACTAACCAAACCCTTTCAGGGATTCCCATCTTTAACAAAACATCAATTCAATGTGAATCAGACCTAATACAGTGGGTTAATCTAAACTTTTGCATCACCAAAAGGTCAAATCTCTAGCTGGGTCGCTAAGCCAATTTTCCAACCTTTTATATGAATCTTCACAACCCCAAGATCAATTACCCATAATTGGGGTAGCATTTAACAGGTAATGATTTTTAAAACCCCCAACCCTGGGCCCCCCCACCACACACCGCTGCGACCAAAATGAATGGAATGCAACCACATCCCCAATGCCATGAACCTGCTGGGAAACCCCCAGCCCCAAAATTTAACCCTGTATAACGTCAATCTCCCCCAAATTTTTTACCATTTTCTTCCAATGCCTTTTAAGGGTGGGGTCTTGGGTGGTTTTCCCCAATTTTAGCAATATATCCCTTTCCAGAAGAACAATATTGATTTTACAGCTGGCGTTCAGTTTGGTCTGAATATATCCTCCACAGACCACGTAGGCTGTTTCTGGGGCACAAAAATTTGGGGAGCCCCCAAAAAAAACATTAATAAACCGTGGATATCCGACAGAAGGCCCAATGATAGAACATTCCATTCCCAGGGGAAAAAGGGAAACCCGTGCCTATGACTCTAGTACAAACCGGGGGGTCAATTTGCCCTAGGCCAGTCGAGATGGATATAATAAATTCTATGCGCCATTTGTTCTGTATCAGTGATCTCTAGCGCTGATACCGTTTTTTCCATGTGGTTGCCAATTTTCCCCAATGATATGTCCCAGAGTAGGAAAACCCCTTCCATCTTCAAAATACTTTTTTTTTAAAAGAGACAGCTGGCCCCTAAATGGTCTTGTAAAAGTAAAACGGTTTCCAGATTTTCCCTTTGGCAATCCTCCAGGGCATCACTTTCCAACTGAATACAACCCCCCCCAAACTGTTTTTTTAAAAATCGGGCGCAATTGAAAGTATCTAAAAACGGTCCTCTATCTAGTTTTGTCAAGCCAGCAGCCCTGAAAATTAGGAAGCGCCCCCCAAATACAATTGTCCCAGTATTTTTTTACCCCCGGCCGATTTCAAAAAATCCAATAAAGAGGCAAGCTCAGAAGCTTCCCATTTCCACAAAGGGATGTATGGGGCCCGAGTCCTAATCCCCGTCTCCCGGTACTGCCCACAAACTTTTTTTTACAGTGCCACCGTTGCTGCCATAGAAGCCCTATAGAATTGTAATTGGTTTCTTCCCTTGCCTATACACCAATTTTTTCCATTCCCCCTAGGACCCTACCAGGGCGCCTCCAATACCCCCGCTGGTTTTTTCGGTCCGCCCGTATCCACCATCCCACATAGACAAAATGCACAGCCCTGGTAAATTAAAAATCCGGCGCGCTGCCCCCCCTCTTCTACAAGCTTTTTAAAGTGGACTTTTCCTATCCTGGGGGTACCCCCAGCGAAAGAAAATTGCAATTAGTTGTCCCTGGTTTTAAAATGGATTGAGGGGTCAAAATAGGAGCCCCTCTATAAAAATAAACGTTTTGGGAAAGCACCCTTTTTACAAAATTAAAGCGTCCTAAACCCAAAATCTGTGGGAGTGATCGCTAGGGATTTAACTTCCTAAGATCTCTTGCATTTTTAACCAGAGGTTAAAAGCTATAAACCTCTGCACATCCCTATAATCTGAATTGATCCCAAACCAAGTTGGCTCCCGTAACACCTCCCCCGTGGATTGGTCCACAGGAAAAAGGAACTGACTTGGCCCGTTAACCCTTTAGACCAAAAACCTCCAAAGGGTCCACAAAATCCCCAAAAGTGCCCTAGGGAAGTCTTGGGGTCTGCCAGGTACACCAGTAAATCGTCGGTGTACAAAGGAACTTTTTCGGTGATCCCCTTAACATGCCAGCCCTCAATCAGTGGGCATTTTTTGAAAGGAGTGACAAGGCTTCAAAAGCTAGGGGAAATAAAAAGGGGTAGAGGACCCCCTGTCTATTACCCCTTTCCAAGGGGGAAAATGGCTCTGAAGATAACCATTTACTAAGCCCTAGCCGTTGGTTTCAATACAAAATATGAAGCCCCCCCCAAAAACTCTGCGGGGCTCCCCACTACTCCAAACCGCCCAATAAACCCCCACTCCACTAAATCAAAGCCTTCTCATTTTCAAGCACTGCAATCACTCTGATCCAGAGTTGTCATGGGTTATCTCAGATTATGTAAAAAACCGTCTGAGATTGATGTCCGAGACTTCCCCCGCATAAAACCGACTGGTCTTCCCCCAAAAATCGTAGAATGTGGAGTTCAGTCTCAACGGGAGTACCTTTGCCAGAATTTTAAAATCTTTTTAAAAAGAGATAGGGCGATATGAGAACACAGGCTGGGGGGCTACCTGGGGTTTTTGATCACAACTATAGTAGCCCCATAAGGGGGAAGGGGGTAGTGTCCAATATCAAATGCAGCCTTGTTTTCCCCCTTAAATTTGGTGCAAACCCCCTCCCTTTTAAAAGCTTTTAAACCCCTTTGGTTTTGGGATGGGGCCCTCCCGGCCCCGGGGGCCCTTTCATGTACCATTTGTCCAATGGGTCTACTTTAATCTTCCAGCTCCCTAAGATCTCCTTTCCTCCTCTGTGATCACCGGGGCGAGACAGATCCTAAAAAACTTCTAATTTCGGCATCCGATGGCGGAGCTTAGACATGTAAAAAGGTCTTTAGTAATCAGCAAACTTCACTATGCCACCCGGGTTTGTCACAGTTTCCCCCCCGGAATTACGGATCCCAGAAAAAACATTCTCTTTTTTCCAGGAAGGCCAGCCCCTCCCTTTTATCCCCCTTCCGAACACCCCTGGGGTCCTGACGCAGTATCTCTTCTGAGTGTATTGGGGGGAATCAAGTTTTACGCCCTCTGGACCTCCTCCAAACCCCCCCCCTACGTTCTCTCAGGGACCTCCCATACCGATTCAGCCTGGGCCAGATCCACCCCCAATTCCCTCCCGCACTATTAAGGGTCTTTTATGAGTGGCAATGGGATGGATGGAACCCCTTGGTCACTGCTTTAAAGAGCCCCCTTCTATCAACAGGTCTGAAGAGCCCCTTAAGTTCCCAAAGCTATCAATGGAATTTCCAAAACCCCCTTTCCTCAACCATAGGGGGCTTGAAGCCCCCTTAGGGTTTGCCCCCATCCTTCTCCCCCTCCATTATGGGCTGAGTCACCCTCACTAAGAGAGGACGTGATCAAAATTCCTGTGGCAAGTATTCCCCAGTCGCCCCCTTTGATAACTTCTTTACTAGCAAATGCCAAATCAAGCAGGGAAATGGGCCCGCATCGCTGGGAAAAAGGGGAAACTGCCTATCGGTCGGGTGTCTCCATCTCCATAATCAAAGAGGGTTTCAGGGGCTCGCCACGCACCAGATGGGGTATGCAAAATTTTGGGGTGTAGTCATCTAAATCCTGGGACATGTTGAGTTGAAATCACCAAATATTTAAACTAGGGGCAGGATCAGGCCCAAAAGAGGATAATTGGTCCAGAACAAAACCCCTTTAAAAAAGGGGGGCGGGATAAGCCCCCCCCACATATATTATACTGCAATTTTGGGGCCCCCATTACAATAACCGGGCCCAAAGGTCTAGTGTACACGTAGCAGCTGGAATGGGAGATTCTTAGCAACTAAGATCGAAACACCTCTTGCATAATTAGAATATACCGCATGGTAACACATTCCAATCCATGATATTTTCAAGGCCAAAACCTTTTGACTCCTAAGGTGTGTTTCCCGGAGTATAACAATCTCCGGGTTGTGTAATCGGAGAAAATTGAAGACTAGCGCTCCTTAATCTTTCAATCAGGGGCCCCCGAAAACAGGAATATCTTTTAAATCCCATTTTAGAAGCGCACCAAATATCCCCAGAGACAACCCAGGTGTCAGGACGCATCACTCCATTCATTTCCCAAAATTCAAAAAAAAGCCCTCCCGCAGAACAGCAACAACAATGAATTTTCCCCTTTTCCCCCCCCACCTGCCCATACCGCCCAACAAAGATAGCCCATCCCCGAAATGAAATTTTAAAAAGACATTAAAACTTTTTTTTCCATAGGGGGGAGTACCTAAACTAAAACATAAAAAAAGCCCCCCCCTATCAACCAAGGGGGAGGGGCTATAAATTTTTTATTCAAAAAAGGCCCCAAAAAAGCCCCCCGGGGGCAGAGGTCTAGTGGGGAAATTTGGTGACTCTTTCAAAACCCAAAAGCATGGCGAGAGAGAGATTGGATCCAAAACCTGACGGTTTGATTTCTGTAAATTTTTGGGGTCGCTCCTCTGCCCCTCTGGAAGGCCCCATTTTTCGCACATTATTCTCCCTTTCGCGGGTTTTTGCATCCTCCACTTTCCTTTGGAGAATTTTGATCTTTTGTTCTTGTATGTTGCTCTTTCCTGTACTGCTGTGGTGTCCCCCAAACCCCCCCAAACGCCGTCAGCCTTGAGTTTTTCTCTCCACCTTATCCATTCACACGGATCCCATTTAGGGCGGCTGAAGTAATCAATTTTTTAAATGTTTTCGGCATTTGACATGCTGCAATGGGCCCCCTAATCTTGCGTGTCTAGTGCAGCCTGAGAGGATACCCCGTCAGCCCCCCCCCCACCTCTGTTTGACTCATGGAGTCTATTGAAGGGGCTTTTACAAGAGAAGGTCCAGTCTTGCGGCCCATATAACCCCTTCTGCTTTCACCTTAGTAAACCGCTTGTACAGAGCCTGACGCAATAATATAGGGAACCCCGCGAAGTTTGACAAGTTATGCTGACGGGGCCCCGGAACGCACATAACCGCGCCGCCTATGCAGTGCGCCAGTAGAAGCCAGCGGCAGCTCGGAGCGGCCAGGAGCGGGAGCGAGGCTCAGGGAAGTGTTTTTTTTTTTTTTTTTTATATATATAAGAAAGGGGGCCCTGACTCTGCCTAATGCTAAAGGGGGCCCTGACTCTGCCTAACGCTAAAGGGGGCCCTAACTCTGCCTAACGCTAAAGGGGGCCCTGACTCTGCCTAACGCTAAAGGGGGCTCTGACTCTGCCTAACCCTAAAGGGGGCCCTGACTCTGCCTAAAACGAAAGGGGGCCCTGACTCTGACTAACCCTGAAGGGGGCCCTGAATCTGCATAACCCTGAAGGGGTCCTAACTCTGCCTAACTCTCCAGGGGGCCCTGACTCCGCCTAACCCTATAGGGGGCCCTGACTCTGCCTAACGTTAAAGGGGGCCCTGACTCTACCTAACGCTAAAGGGGGCCCTGACTCTACCTAACGCTAAAGGGGGCCCTGACTCTGCCTAAATCTAAAGGGGGCCCTGACTCTACCTAACCCAAAAGGGGGCCCTGACTCAGCCTAGCCCTCAAGAGGGCGGTGACTCTACCTAACCCTCAAGGAGCCCTGACTCTGCCTAACCCTAAAGAGGGCCCTGACTCTACCTAAACATAAAGAGGGCCCTGACTCTACCTAAACATAAAGGGGGACCTGACTCTACCTAAACATAAAGGGGGCCCTGACTCTACCTAAACATAAAGGGGGCCCTGACTCTACCTAAACAAATTGAGGGCCCTGACTCTTCCTTCACAGAAGGTGTGCCCTGTCTACATACAAACTAAAGGGGGCCCTGACTGCCTACAAGCCAAAGGGGGCCCAGACTACCAACAAACTAGCTTAAGGGGGCCCTAACCACCTACAAACTAAAGGGGACTCTACCGGCACACTAGCTAAAGAAGGCTCCTAACTACCTGTATACTACCTAAAGGGGCCTGCTTATCTAACTGGGGGCTATTTACCTACCCACCCGTGGCTAGTTACCGACCAACCTACCTGGGGCCAGCCTAGCAACTTATCCAGTGGGGGTCTACCTACCTAAATAGGGCCTGTCTAATTACCTGGGGCCTTGCACATTTGCCAACCTACCTAGGGTCTTGTCTACCAACCTGATAATATAATTGTGAGCGAAGCAGCCCATAGTTGTAGCATAATCTCCAGGGGTCAGTTCTCTCCCACCCTCCAACCCCTTAGGATACTAGGCCTCTAAGTTATGGCTTGTACCCGCTCTCCCACCCCTGGGAGGTTTGTACAGAGGTGGGAATAGGTAAAGAGATGCTGGAAAAGTGAGGATTCTAAGATATTTGTGTGTAAATTCTGCAGGGATGAGTTGTGGCCAGGACAAGTCATCATGGTGGTGTGGAACGGATGCAGAAGAGAAGGGATAAAGAACGACTCAAGAGAAGAGAACGACTCATCAGATAGGATGTCTCCGGTGAGTCCCTGGATGTCAGGGGTTATTTTACTTCTTTACTTGATCAGTGCTGTATTCACTGTAATGTGATGTGACCCGAGCTGGTGTCAGATCACTATGTGGTCTCAATATGGTGATGTTATATCGGCTTTAGTATAGTGGCAGTGTACATGTGTACCTGATTGTAAAAGAGGGAACACCTGACTTGTGATAGGAGTTACACTTTTACTTTCTTGCTGGTGATTATTTTAAAAGGTGGTGAGGTGCGTGACCAAGGGAAACGTGGAGAGGGATATTGTATGTGGGCTGGTGGGGGATGTGGATGGAGCTACTCAGCCCTGTGTCTATGATATGCTAGATTGACAGATATGTGAGACAGACAGATATGTGACTCATTTGGTATAGTACTATACAATATAGTTCTTTTTTGCATACTGTATTATGTGGTAAAATGGGCGCATTTATTTCCTAGAGGCCGTTTTTTTTTTTGCTGGGGGCGGGGCGATCGGGTGGCTGTGGGCGGGGCGATCGAGTTGCTGGGGGCAAGGTTTACATGGGGGGGGGGGGGGGCAGGTGCTTCAGCTGTATGAGGCACTGAAATTTCTGTTGGCGGCCCTGCCAGCCAGCAAAGTGGGCTAAAAAAATCATTTACAGTCAGAGTTTGCCTGAAGAAATCATTAGAAGCCAAATAACACTGGAAGTGTGCCACTGCCACCATCTTGACTAGAGATCTGCCAGGCTGGCAAAAGAGTCAAAGCCAGCCAAGCACCAGAAAGGGGTGTAAGCAAAAAGATGGGAGGGCTCTATAACAGCCAAATGTTCTCCCACCGACTTTCTCACCAACTTCACACACCATTGAGTTGTGACCATGAGCAGAACCTGCCTGGTTCTTCGACAATGAGACAGATGTCCTCATTGAGCTTTCTTTACTGGAGAAAGACCCCTCCAGCCAAACCAGAAGAATCTCCACCTGTAATTGCCTCAGGTGCTGGAGGCCTGCCCCGATGCATTGGATCTGGCCTGAAAGCCTGCTCCACCATGCAACAGCAGCATGAGATGGAGAGTGTGGCAAATGACTTTGTGGATGACCAGACCTTTGAATGTGGCCGCCACCGTAATAAGGCTGCAGCACCTGGATCCTCCACTGTTGGCAGATTTGTATTACTTAAAGGGAATCTGTCGCCAATTTTTACTTATTAAATCAAAACCCTGATCCATATTCTTTTCCTCTCAGTCGTTTTTATTTCCTGATTGTAGATTTCTCAATTCGGCTGTCTATATATGATTGTGGGGAAAACATTCTTGCTTGCACTGCTTTAACAGCAGTCAGAGAGATACTTTACAGCAGCTTCATGCGCATAGGATTCTTAAGACAGATTCTGTCCCAGAGACTATTATAGGAGAGTTTTCACTGTGAAGGGAGGGGAGAGGGGGAGCTGTGACCATCTCCTCTTGTGACTGGTGGATACTGTGTTATCTGTACACAATGGTGTCTCCTTTCAGTTTGGCCCTGCTTTTACTGATAATGAGCACACTGTTGAAAAGCTCTCTAAACAGAACAGGAAGTGTCAGATGATTATTAGGCTTAGTGGCCAAAGTGAAAACTGCAGGACTTAATAATTATTAAAAAAAATACTGAAAGTGATATGGAAAATTAAAAAAAAATAACCAACAATTCTTAAAAAAAGTGTTTAACATAAAAATCTGAGTTAAACAATAAGTCATTTTTTGATGACACATTACCTTTAAGCTTTTTCTCTACTCCAAAAGACCAATGTTTTCCATGTTTTTTCCCAGTAAGTTATGATTGTTATTAACACTACAATTTCAGAACATAAAAATTACATAACAATTTGAATCCAGTGCCAGAAGCTTGAGCTATTTGCACTCTTTGACAAATGTTAATTGCTATGCATTGATTTACACTTTCTTTAAGCCTTCCATTTTTTGGCTTTATAAAGACAAATATTGTCTACCAGATGTCTGCTCTGTGCATATATTCCCCATTCAGGCTATAGGAATACAGTTAATCAGTCTACTGGCATTAAATCCTAGCTGTCTGAGTGCCATCTGCAGGAACATATCCAACCTTACACTGATGTATTTAAGAATATAAAGTGATGAACTGAACTACTGACCAGGTTTCTACTAAATATTTTAATGCCTCTTTAAATCACAGATACTGGCAGGGAGTGAACTGAACAATCAAGCAGCTTTCCATAAAACTACAGCGTATGTGAACAAAACACTGTTAGTCGTAATACATTACAAGAAAAAAACAAAAACGGATGTAAAACACTGCAAAATATGCAAGTTTTTCTATTTGTTTAATAGCGTTTTCCAGTTTATTAAAATAATGGTTAACTGAAGCCATAATGGAGAAACATAGAAAAAAAGTGATGCTCGCCACCTTGTCCCCCACTGCTGCCGCTCTAAAGCTTTCTGGATTCTGCTTTTCTTCACTTCCTGTAACTGCAAATAGAAGTACTACAAAAAAAGAACATTTTGCTTTATATTTGGATATGTGGATAAAACCAAACTCATCATCTTTCCACCGTCCCACTCCATCCCTCCACCTGATCTCTCTATCACTGTTAATGGCTACACACTCTCACCAGCTCCACAAGTCCGCTGCCTTGGGATAACCTTAGACTCCTCTTTATCCTTCAAACCACACATCCAAGCCCTCACCTCTGCCTGCCGCCTCCACCTGAAAAATATTTCACGCATCCGCCCATTCCTCAACTCTGACACTACAAAAACGCTAGTCCACGCCCTCGTCATCTCCCGCCTAGACTACTGCAACATCCTTCTCTGTGGCCTCCCATCCAGCACTCTCGCTCCCCTTCAAACCATCCTCAACTCTGCTGCCCGTCTTATCCACCTCTCTCCCCGCTACTCCTCTGCCTCTCCCCTCTGTCAATCCCTTCACTGGCTTCCCATTGCCCAGCGAATTCATTTCAAGTTACTAACCCTGACCTACAAGGCTCTCCATAACCTCTCTCCTCCATACATCTCTGCTCTAATCTCCAGATACCTCCCCTCACGCAATCTCCGCTCCTCACAGGACCTTCTCCTCTGCTCCCCTCTCATCAGCTCCTCACACAACCGTCTCCAAGACTTCACTTGTGCTTCACCCATTCTCTGGAACTCCTTAACCCAAAACATCAGACTCTCCCAAACTTTCACCAGTTTCAAAAGCCACCTGAAAACCCATCTATTCAGGATAGCCTATAACCTACACTAACCCCACCACCAGTACACCGGCCCACAAACATGTCCGCCCCATGCCTTCTGTCTCTCCCCTCCTCCCTTCTAGATTGTAAGCCCTCATGGGCAGGGTCCTCTTTCCTCTCTGTATCAGTTATTAGTCATTTTTTGTCACCATTGTATTTGTTCAACATTTTGTTATGTATGTAATTCCCCTTGAATGTACAGCGCCCTGGAATCAATGGCGCTCTAAAATATATAATAATAAAAATATTTGTTAGAGATGCAGTAGCCCTATGCTTTTGGTACTTCTGTGAATCCATAAGCGAGTATCAGTCTTTGAATGAAATGCAAGTAACTTCTGTTGCCTTCCTGTCATTCGACTACCTTCCATAAGGAATTAAATATTTGTGGTTTACCTGTGCCATATTTTGATGACTGTATGCCCATATCTTCAGAAGACAACAAGCTTAGACCCTACCTCTCCATAGACAGCCTAACAGCCCAGACTTGTGGCATGTGCAAAGGATGGCGAGTCAGACTAGAGTTGATTAAAGTAGTCTCACCTTGGGGGTATGTAAAAGAGAGCTGGGAGAGAAAGAGACTGCATGTGATCCAGTCTCCTCCAACTGACCCCCTGTAACAAGTCACAGCAGTGTCAGTTGGAGGCGTCACCTGACTCTGTGGGTGTAAGGCACCTTCAATTGGATGTTGTTTTTTTCAGCTAATTTGCATGGTTGGCTGTTCACAAAAAAAGTTATCATCTTATTGCATGTTCTGCACTTGGGTTTGGTCCAACAATGTCTCTCTAGTTTAATCAAAAGCATGAGGCCCTGTGTTCAGACTCTTTTTGTTTCCTCTGGAGAGGAGAATGCATTGAGGACTTGAGAATTTCAACCTTTACCCCATAAAGGCAAAATGAGAAAAGCTTCTCAATCTGTCATAGATGATCAAAACAAAACCATCTAATCAGTAGAGGTGATGGAGCGTGTACAAAAGGGAGGGACTTAATGCAAACCAATGACACACTTACTAGAAATTCCTTGTTAATCCCCGATCCCTTTCACAAATAGGGTTCAGAAGGCTATTTGCACCTATCAGTAAAGAGTAAACACATGCTGGACCCTTCAGTATAGGACACATGTAGCCCTAGCTTAAAAGGAGCACCTTATATCTGTTTTGTTTTTTTTAATCTCGTGTGAATGAGTACACTTGTCTTCCTAAAAAGTTGGACGCAGAATGCCAGGGTTCTCATAGAATGAAAGGAACTTGTTTATTTTTAAAATTATCCAGACAAATCATTCAACTGCCTAATGGCTATGTTGTATCAAATACAGAATCTAGAAAGAGCTATTAATCTTTCCATTCTTTCCATATTCAGGCATAGAATTTTCCATCTTAAATCATGTTAGTCCAAAGACTACACTTCTGATGGCACCATTCCATCAATTGCTTTAAGTTTCATCTTTCAACCATACTTCCGCTAGAACCCATAGAATGGTTTCAGTGGTTAATTGGAATAACACCACCAAATCACAGATGTAGCAAAGTTTAACATGACAGTGATATGACACAGTTACATGTTATCCAGTCTAAGATCACACTAACTTTCTGTGCCGTGAAGTCATGGTGTTACGTTTATCTTTGCTACCTTTGTATAATTTAATGTTGAAACTAGGGTGGTAGTCATTTTCAAACCTTAAAATTTTGTTTTTGGTTAATAAAAAAAATAAAATTCTTGGAATTTTTTTTTTTTAATATTGCTTTGCTTCATCTTGAACCATTGCAGGAATTCCAGCTTTTACCAGAACAATATGAATGCCCCCAGTAGTCCATTCTAACCAAGGTCTCCATTTCAAAAAAACTATCTAATAGAACCAGAGTCCTATTCCAATATTGCCAGCTGCAGTGCTTTATCGATTAGTCTGCTCTAAAATGCTTTGAAACCTCAGGACATTCAGTTAAGACACCAGGTATAGGCGGTAGCTTGCCATATATTGGACTGCCAGCTTGACCTTAAAATCCAACCATGAGCTTTTTAACTGCAACACCATTAATATATGCTACTGGAGCGCTAGAAATATTTTGCTTTAAAAGTGACTAATATAAAAAACTTACTAGCGAATAAATCAAGATGCAAGACCAAATTAATTGTATGCAAGAAGTATTGAATATATAAAATAATAAACATAAAAGGCAGGACCCAGCTAGTCCAGCCACAGTCATAACTTCTCATTTTTATTGACATAACACACTACACAAATAAATCACACAACACACTAAACTAAATGTGTTGTATTATATTCCTGTTACTAAAAATATATCAAATAACAGAGATAGGTTTACTAGGTACATTTTCTGTCCTTAAACTGTAAAAAAAAAAAATTAACAAGTTAACACTGGTACAAATGAAAATTAGGCATTAACTTGAGTTCCTAGTAACTCAGAATAAACCAATCTAACTACACAATAATAAAATGTGATCTAAGCAAACTTGACTATGTATTTTCTAAAAGAAAAAAACACACCAACTCCAAAAAAATATTTCATTAACTTGCTTAAAATAATAATCATCATCATCATCAACATTTAGAAACCTACAGCCTAAAGGCTGGCTCACATCTGTTCCATTCAGAGCCCTTGTTCAAGAGGTGGACCTTTACCTATTTTACAACAGACAGTAATGGCAGCCAATGAACTCCATTGACTTAAATAAGGTCTGTTGAGTTTCCACCATAGTCCCTGTTGTTTAAAAGGAAAAAATAGTGCAGTGTGCTGCACTATTTTTTCTGTCTTTCACAAGGATCTGCGATAAAGACGTGAACCAGGCCTTACCCCTTCCCATACTTCCTGGCCTTTGATCTCACCAAAAGTCCAAAACTTTGTTTATTTCCAAACCAGCTAAAGACCAAACCAATCCAGTCTCTTTCTGGTCCTAGTCTAAAAATCTAATCATTCTCTTACCTCAATGAAAACAATCCCCTATCTCCCAACCACACCTAACACCTGCTTTCAATATACACCTTATATAACTAAATACATGCGCCTCTAAACATCATGAACAACTATCAAGTCTAGAGCGGCATAAGAGCACAGTCAGAAGTCCACAAGGTAAAGAGAACTTTTATATTATTACACTAATAAGAAAAATATTTATTGAGGTGGACAAGGCAGAATAGGATTTTCATCTTTTTTGTTGGTTTGGGTACACTGTTTATAGATGGATATAATAAAAGTTATGTTTTAATAGGTGATTGAATTAATTAGCTACAGGGCGGAGATATATTTGTTGCCAGAGACAAATGGGATATATGGTGAGCCAAATGAAAGGCATCCTCAGTAGGCAATACCTTAAATAGACAAACCTGAAGCTTTCATTACTGACCCAGACAAAGTCTTTTACTGGATAAAAGGACAGCAAACACCTATTTCTCGGATTCACCCTACCTTGCATTACTGCATTTTGGACACCAACCACGGGTCTTGGACATAGAAAAAAGATTCCTTTTCACACACATTTAGGCAGATATTTGAAGTATGTTAATCCTATCAGAAGAGGCAGAACTACCGTGGGACAGCCAGTAGCAACTGCTATGGTCTTCCTGCCTCAGAACGCCCGGCCCTCTGTCCTGAGCATTCAGGGGGAGGACTGCTCGGTCTTAGCAGAGCAGAGCACCGCCGGAGTTCAACTCTGCTAAGTGATGACATGGGCAGTGCGATAACGTCATATCATCGCGTTGCCCGTGCCAGGCTCAGGAGCTGAGTGATACGGAAGTTCTTTAACTCTAACTTCTCAGTCTCCCACGATCGACAAATGAAGACACAGTGGACCACTGGAGCTCTGCATCAAATCAGATCAGAACTAACTTTATCACAAGAATCAAGAGGTTTTACAGTACAATGTATACACCATATAGCTGAGTGTAGCCGGTTTACAAAACCAATCACAGAACTGATGAAAAACCAATAAGAAATCAGTAAGGTATATGTGACATATAAATTTGAATATGCTGACAGGTACTGTAAAATTGGCAGAAAACAGTTCAACTTAATACAATGTCCCCAAAAACCAGCATTCTGTATTTGCTTTTAACTGGTCCTGGGGCCTCTGTGACATGGCTTTTGTGAGCCAGGTAAGTCTTTCGATATCTGTTTGATTGATTTTTCTTAGCAGAATCAACAAATTGTATTGTAGGGGAAAAGTTACAGTAAAAAGCAAGTGTTTTAAGAGCTGACAGATGTCCTAAACTAGTAATGCAATAATTATCACTAATATCAATTTTATATTATTACATATCATTGACCTCCTGCTTGTCACCTTTGGATATCATGGAGGCAGGTTAGTTAGTTTTTTTTATCACTAATGGATCCTACCTAAAGCCTGCCTACCTATATGGGGCCCCCTACAACCTGCCTAAAGTCTATCTACCTACATGGAGCCCCCTACAATCTACCTAAGGCCTGCCTACCTACATGTGGCCCCCTATAACCTACCTAAAGCCTGCTTACCTATGTGGAGCCCCCTATAGCCTAACTAAAGCCTGCCTACCTTTATGGGTATCCCTTTAGCCTAACTAGAACCTGCCTGTCTATGTGGGCCCCCTATAGCCTACCTAAAGCCTGCCTGCCTATATGGGCCCCTTGTAACCTATATACCTAAATACTAATGTGGGCCCCCCTATAGTTTATATACTTACCTATATGGACCCCACCTATATTCTAACTACCTACCTCTCTACCTATGTGGGCCCCCATGGCCATTCTAAAGCCTGTCTGCCGATGTGGGCCACCTTATAACCTATATACCTAATGACAGATGTGGACCCCTCTATAGCTTATATACCTACCTATTTGGACCCCACCTATAGCCTAACTACCTACCTACCAGTTTACCTATGTGAGGTCCCCTATAGTCTACCTAAAGCCTGCCTCCCTATGTAGGCCTATGTAGGCCCCCTTATAGCCTATATATCTTGCTACCTATGTGGGCCCCTCTATAACTTATATACCTACCAATGAAGACCCCACCAATAACCTATCTGCCTATCTATGTGGGGCCCACCTATAGCCTAGCTTCCTTGGGACTCCTTATAGCCTACATAATTACCTACCTATGTCGGGCCCCCTATAGCCTACCTAAAACCTGCCTACCCATATGGGGCCCCCTTTAGCCTACCTTGAATCTACCTAAAGCCTTTTCATCCATATGGGACCCCCCTATAGCCTACCCAAAAACCCGCCCTTCCCTTGTGAGGCCCCCATTTGCCCCCCTAAAACCCGTCTGTTGATTTGTGGGGCCCCTATAGTCTACCTAAGCCTGCGGGCCCAAATAGGACCCCTTTTTGCCTATATACTAATACCTTGTGGGCCCCCCCTTATATCCTATATACCTACTTATGTGGGCCCCCCTATAGCCTATATACCTAACTACCTATGTGGGCCCCACCACCCCACCACCCCTAGCTACTACTATATGGCCACTGTTTTGTGGTAATATACAGTCTACAGAGCCTGTGTACACTGGTGATTGCAACTATATGGTCACTGTATGGTGGTAATATAGAGTCTGCAGGACTGTTAACCCAATTTATCCCCCTATTTTTTCTTATATGGTTAATATTGGGTTTTTTTTTTTGTCTTTATTCAGTAATAGTATGGGGATTATTGTCACTTTGGGTGGTAATTTGTGGTGAGTTCTGGTGGTATAATTGGGTCGTTAGTGTTGAGGATTATTATCGACAAAGTTGAAATCGGCACGGTTTTTTTGTTTACGGAAATTTTTTTGATCCGCGTAATTTAGGTGAAAATTTTGATAATTAAAATTTTTCGCGCCATTTTCGGTTTCCCGTCATTTTTGGGGGCCGAAATCGCTTAGGAAAAGAGCAGGGGAGTGGGTGTGGAGTCAGTGGGGTGGGTTTTGGTTGTGATTGGGTGGGAAAAATACATGACCCCGTTTTACTAGAACAGCCCTTCCCGTTCGCATCAGGGTGGTCAGTGTCCATAAAAAGCAGGACGTGACTAGGTCTTCTCAATACAGTCAGCGAAAACAGTTATATTGTTACACAGACAACTTTCTTTTAGCCGTGAACATTGAAAAAGGTGATTGAAATTTTTTATTTGTTTGTTAGGTGGTGTGTTTAAAAGAAGCATCTAGAGCAAAACAGACAAGGAGGTGGTGAGGGTGGGGGGATTGCGGGCGATCACCCGGCAAAAAAAAACCCAGACTTGTTTGATCCCGTATTGAAATGGCTTTTTATTCACATTTTTTGACAGTTTTTGCTGAATATTTGCTTGTTTTTTGTGCAGCCTGTCTTAAAATTTGGATACAGATTTTTCTTAACTGGCGTGTATTGATAGTGCAAAATCACTTTTATTTCTGTACCGATTTAATTTTGTTTTTTTTTTTCCCTTTGGCGCAGCTCGTTTTGTTCAAAGACCCATTTTGTAGTACAAAGGATACAGAACTTTTCTGGGAACGAGGGTATTTCATAGGGTTTAAAACCCCGTTTTATTTTCTCACAATTTAATTTGGTTTTTTTTTCCCTTTTGGGGCGCCGGGTTTTTTTAAAGACCACTTTGTAGTACAATAGGTTTCAGAACTTTTCTAGTCATGCAGGTGTATTTTGAGTGCAAAAACACGTTTTTTTATTGTACACAATTTAATTTTGGGTTTTTTTTACGTTGGCGCGCTCAGTTTGTTCAAAGGGCCCACTTGTACGTACAATAGGTACAGAAATTTTTAATCCCGAGGGGTATTTATAGGTGCAAAAAAACCCGTTTTATTATCCATACACAAATTTTTTGGTTTTTTTTCCTTTTGGGCAGGCCTTTTTTTAAAAGCCCATCTTGTACGGTATTACCATACAGAAATTTGCTAGTATTTGGTGTTGTATTTCTGGTGCAAAAACCCCCTATTTCAGTACAAAATTTTAATTAGGGTTTTTTTTACTTTGGCGCAGCTCGTTTTGTTCAAAAACCCACTTTTTACTTACAATAGGATACAGAACTTTTCTAGTCACCCCTGGTGTATTTCAAGGTTTAAAAAAACCCCCCATTATTTCAGTACCAATTTTAAATTTGTGTTTTTCCTTTGTTGCAGCCGTTTTGTTAAAAGACCCCTTTGTCGGTATTACCATACAGAAATTTGCTGTAATTGGTGTTGTATTTCATGGTGCAAAAAACCCCCTATTATCAGTACCAAAATTTTAAATTTCGTGTTTTTCACTTTGGCGAACCGTTTTGTTCAAAGACCCACTTTGGATAAAAATTTTTTACCCAATTTTTGGGAAAAACCCCGAAACTTTTTTTTTTTTTCCCCCCCATTTTTTTCACCCCCGCAAAGGTGAATTTTTTATAAAAGGTGTTTTTTAAAAACCACGTTTTTTTTTCCGTCACAATTTAATTTTTTTTTTTTACTTTGGCGCGCTCGTTTTGTTCAAAGACCCCTTTTTTACGTCAAAAGGATACAGAACTTTTCTAGTCACGCGGTGTTTTCTAGGTGCAAAAACCAGTTTTATTGTCCCCTACCAATTTAATTAGTTTTTTTTTTACTTTGGCGCAGCTCAGTTTTGTTCAAAGACCCACTTTGTACGTACAATGGATACAGAATTTTCTAGTCACCGCAGGTGTATTTTATAGGTGCAAAACCCCTTTTATTATCCCTACAATTTAATTAGGGTTTTTTTCACTTTAGCGCAGGCCATTTTTTTTTTCAAAGACCCTCTTGTACGGATATACCCTACGAATTTTCTAGTAATTGGTGTTTATTTCTTTGGGGCAAAAACGACCTGTTATCAGTAACATTTTATTAGTGTTTTTCACTTTGGCGCAGCTCGTTTGTTTTAAAAAACCAACTTTGTCGTACAATAGGATACAGAAATTTTCTAGTCACCGAGGTGTATTTCAAGGTGCAAAAACCCCCTATTATTATCAGTAACAATTTAAGTACATGTTTTTTTACTTTGGCGCAGCCCAGTTTTGTTGAAAGAACCAACTTGTACTTATATTACCTACAGAAATTTGCTAGTAATTGCTGGTGTATTTTTTATAGGTGCAAAAACCCCCTTTTATTATCAGTATACATTTTAAATAGGTTTTTTTTTTACTTAGGGCGGCCCAGTTTTGTTCTTTGGGCACCTTGTTTTTTTAAAATTTTAAAACAGACATTTTTTTTATTCGTTGGGTATTTTTTGGGCAAAACCACCCTTTTTTTCCGTATAAAATTTTTTTAAAAAGGATTGCATTGGTGCGGGGTAGTTTTTTCAAACAGCCCCTTTTAGGCAATTTGATAAGGGGAAAAAAATTCTGGGCCCCAAATGGGGGCTCCCTTTGTCATTTTCTGGGCCCCCCAAAAAAAAACCCGGGGGGATTCTTTTATCGGGGGACTTTTTTGAAGTTTTTTTGGGGGTTTTTTTGAATTTCAGTTTTGGCAAAAGTAAAACCACCCCCCCAATGTAGGTTGTTGGGAGGAACTTCCTCAATCCATCCTACGGGGCGGGTTGGGACCCGGGTTTTTGGAGACCTGTGGGGGGGTTTTGGGGGCTCATTCTTCCAAAAGAACCCAAATTTCCGGAAAAAACCCGTAGCTTAATTTTATCTTTGTTTGGGCTTGGAAGAAAAAATTAGGGGGGGTAAAGAAAAGCGGGGATTTCCTCCTTTAATAAAAGGAGTTTTAAATTTATTTCTTTTAAATTTTATTTGCAAGGCGAATGCCCCGGGGGGAAGAGGGAAGAGGGTGTTGGACTGGTGGGGAGGGGGAGGGGAGGTTTCCTTCCCAGTGGCTGTTGGAAACCGAATTTAGGGGGGGAGGGTGAGGAAGTCAGGTGTCCCCTGCCCCGGGCTTTGGGGAAAAACCCCCTTTCCCCGGGTGCTTGGGCTCCCTTTTAACAACCTGCAATCAAAGAAAACCTTACTCCACCCTCCGGTCCCGGTACAAAACAAAATTTCAGCACTTTCCTTTCCCCCACCAAAATAGAGAGAAAAATGCAGGAAATGGAGACCTTCCTTATTGATCAACTGGAGACATCTGTTTCGTCTGCTTCACGTTCTTCAAATGTCACGGTGGAACAACGTCAGCGACGTGACAGCAGTAGAGTGCTAAGTAGCCGTAGCGGCAGCAGCAGGCAATGTGGCAGAAGCCTAATGGGTAAACCTCTGGCAATCTTTATTTACCACCTACCAAACGCATTTTAATACAGGGCACACATACAAACACACAGAGACTAGCTTAAGATCATGGTGCAGGGACTATTGCGTCTCAACACCGATGTTTTTGGATGTGTTCCGGACCCAATCGACTACTGGGTATCCAAATTGGATGAATGCCCCGAGCTCGCTTGCCACGCCATAGAGGTGTTGTCCTGCCCAGCAGCCAGCATCATATCTGAGTGGACCTTCAGCACAAACGCATCTGGCTTTCCACAGATAATGTGGATCGTTTGTCTTTCATCAAGATGAATCAGACATGTATCTCTGATGATGTTGTGGCCCCAATTTCCGAGGTCACCGATTAGTTGCCGGTCTACTTCAATTCCTCTTCAAACAGAAAATGGTCCTCTTGAAAAATGTTTTTTAAAATGATCATTTCTCTCTGCAATTTTTATTCTCGGTTCCCAAAGATCTTTTGTGGTTTGCGGTGTGGAGACTGTAAAAGACACCAAGGTTTCACGACAAAACCGTATTCCATTTACTCACTTTATCTTTAGAATTTTTCGCATTGTCAATGGTTTTGAGGTCATGTTGCTGTGAGATACAGCTATACTTATGGTCCTTTGGAACAGAAATGTGGCTTCTAAGTGGCATTTCTCCCTCACAATTTTTAACAGTGGCTGAGAAGTCATTTTTATAATTTTTTGGGTCATGCTGCTTTGAAATGCAGCAATAATACAGGTCCTATTATAAAAAATGTGGTTTCTAACAGACATTTGTTCTTCACAATTGTCAAAAGTGGCTCAAGTGTCATGTTTTTAATTTTTGGGGGCATGTTGCTGTGAAATGAAAGCTATACTAAGGTCCTATTCAAAAAAAAAATGTGGTTTCTAACAGACATTTGTTCTTCACAATTGTCAAAAGTGGCTCAAGAGTGATGGTGCTGTCAAAAACAGGAATAGGTAGGACACTGTTAACTGACACATATTGCAAAATGACTTGTTTTTTCAAGATCTTTAAAATAGCTAGCAATCCCTGTAGTGAGACAACCCATTTAATACAATTAAAAAAAAAGAGAAACAAAGACATGGTGGGATTCCATCCTATTTTAAAAATGTGTTTTCTACAATTAAACTACTAAAAAACTTGCATGTACAAAATAGCTGATACAAATATTCCTCTGAATTGTACAGGAAGACTACAGGAAGACTTGAACAGATGTAGGTTTTCCCAGGGGGAAAGGGATAGTCAATATCCAGTTCAACTAATGGTGTTGAAAGACTGCTTCTTCCGGCACTTTTTAAATCTGGGGGTCATGCAGGTTTGGGGCTCATGCTGTGGCCCAGGACAGGTATAGTCAATGTCCAGTTCAACTAAAATGGTTGTTCAAATACTTCTTTTTCCGGCACTTTTTAATCTGTGGGTCAGACAGTTTAATGGTCATACTGCGGTACAGGACAGATATAGTTAATTTCCGTTCAACTAAATGGTGCTAAAAGACTCCTTTTTCCCCATTTTTTAAATCTGTGGGTCATGAGGTTTAATGGTCATACTGTGGTACAGAACAAGTATAGTCAATGTCCAGTTCAACTAAAATGGTGGTTGAAGACTCCTTTTTCCAGCACTTTTTAAACTGTGGGTCAGACAGGGTTTAATGGTCATTTCTGCGGTACAGGACAGATATAGTTAACGTCCCGTTCAAACTAAAATGGTGGTTCAAAGACTCCTTTTTCTGGCACTTTTTAATCTGGGGTCAGCAGGTTTGTCATCTGGGGCCCAGGACAGGATAGTCAATGTCCAGTTAACTAAAATGGTGGTTAAAGACTCCTTTTTCCGGAAACTTTTTAAACTGGGGGGGCATGCAGGTTTAATGGTCATACTATGGGACAGAACAGGTATAGTCAATTTTCCAGTTCAACTTAAAATGGTGGTTAAAGACTCCTTTTTCCGGCACTTTTTAATCTGTGGGTCAGACAGGTTTATGGTCATACTGCGGTCCAGGAAAAGGCATAGTCAATGTCCCGTTCAAAATAAAATGGTGGTTCAAAGACTCCTTTTCCCAGCACTTTTTAATCTGTGGGTCAGAAAAGGTTTAATGGTCATATGCGGTTACAGAACAGGTATAGTCAATGTCCAGTTCAAATAAAATGGTGGTTAAAAAATTTCCTTTTTCCGCCAACTTTTTTATATTCTGGGGGGTCCAAAGGGAAAAAGGTTTAAGGGGGGCATGCTGCGGGTTCCAGGACAGGGATAGTCAATGCCCAGTTCAAGTTAAAATTTGGTTCAAATCATACTGCCTTCTGGCATTTTTAATTTGTGGGTCATTGCAGGTTTAAGGGTCTGCTGTGGTACAAGACAGGATAGTGAAAAGGTCTGTGATTTTTTTTCTGTGGCTTTTATAACCTAAGTGTGTTGCCTAAGATGTAGCACGTATCCATTTGACTGTTGTGGATGTTAATTCCAGCTTCTTCAGCCCTGTTTGGGTGTAAGAATGAAGGTGTTGTTCCTCTCCCATAGACTTTAATGGTCATCGACGATAATCTATTATCGACTATCGGAAATCGTCTTGATAATTGCCGATATTGACTATCGACCCGTTGACGATAGTCAACGTAATCGCTCATCACTAGTCCTTATGTAATAGCATTATTGGTAATGTTGGTCTTGATATAGCGATTTGTTTCATAGCAGTATGATGGGGATATGTACGGTGAGTTTTTTGTTTCTTGTCTTATCTAGTAACTGCATGACTATTATTAAGAGATCCCAGAAATGTTCGTGATCAGAGGGAGAGGGGCCCATCCAAAAGTCTGCTATGGGGCTCAGGCTTCTCTAGTTAAGCCCCTGTCATCAGCCAGTGCTGATGACTGGGTAATGAAAGTTGTAGGAGATGCATTAGCCACATTGCAGAGGAGGTAGTTGGTCTGTCTCCTCATATGGTGTCAGCATGTTGAAGATAAGCTGTGCTGGAGTCTGATTTTACTAGAAAGCGGTTTGAGTGGTGTGTGGAAATCCTGGAAGTATTGCAACCAGGTCAATGTGTCATATTTTTATGACCTCTAGGAAATATCCATCAATAACCGCCTTGTGAAGTACAGACAGCAGCTAGATGTGCTGGGAGTGACTCAATAAGGTCCTGGTAGGATGTCACAGGTTTCTGGAGCCGTGCTGACTGCATCCCACAGCTGCTGGAGGGTGAGGATGCATATAGCAAACACTAAGTTGGTACTATAAATACACTATTGGCTTCAAGTCTGGCACATTAATGGGCCCTTGGAGGTAAACCAATGTCAAACATTTCTAGCTGTGTGGCATGTAACATTGTCTTGCTGGATGATCCTTTTCGCCCCAGAAAAAGCAATCAGCATGTGTAGGTGTACCTAATCTACAAGGATGGATATATACCCAAATCAGTTTAGAGTGGCTTCCACATGGATGAGAGGGTTTAGAAAATGCCTTGAAAACATTAACCAGACAATAATGCTGCCACAAACCTTTTCCAATTAGCAAAGGTCTGATTCTGATACTGTCATGAAAATTGAAGTGTTTTCTACCAATGCAACATACACTAGTTAGCAGAGGTGCAGTTACCATCTGTCTGCTTCAGAGCCACATAGGAAGAAGGGTTTGCTGGACCGTTGTTTTAGACACACTTCTGGTAGCCACAAAAAAGTATGTAGATTCACCTAACCTTGTTGGGGTGCACGGTAACAAAAGGATTCTCTGGAGCCACCAAGAAAGGTCATCTCTCATCCACGAAAAATTGTATGAAAACCAACTAAAACCAGTCAAATGCAGCTTAAAAACATTGAGGGATACAGCAAGGAAACAGTGGGTGAAACTGCATTTCTGACCATTAGTCCTTAAAGAGGTTTTTCCACGGAGTAAAATTGACGTGGGAAGCTTGCAAATGAAATAATAAACATTTTCACCATTCATTATTATTAAAAATTCTGCACCGTTTTTGTTTTAGCAGCTCCTTTAATGATCCATTGTTTACAGCTCATCTCCAGGGGATACAACCAGGGCTGAGAGCTTCTCAGTCCTGGTGGCACATGCTCAGACATCACTTATCCTCTCAGGCAGCTACTGAGGGCGACATGTATGAAGATAGGCGCGTCGAGGCGCCTGTTTTCACATTTTTTTTTCCTGAAAACTGCGCCTGATTTATGTCGGCGCCCGAAGTGCGCTCATAAATGTGGGCGGAAAGTTCCCAGCACCTCGTCTGTGTTGGAGGCTCATTGCGGAACTTAGGTGCATAACGAATGCGCCTAACATGTATTAAGTTTAGAGACAGGCTGGAAATCAGCAAAAAATCATGAAGCGTGTTAGTGAAGACCAAAAATGTATTTTCGCTTCTTTCACCTTGTATTCTATTTAGTATATATAGCAAGAGCCAGCACAGCACAGGTCTTGCTGGGACCTGTGGTCCTCCAAGCAGGATTTCTATGTTCCCAGGGCTTAGTTGGGGTTGTATTTACGGACGTGTTTACGTCGGCAAATACATCCGGATTTTCCATTGGTATCAATTGTAAGCTAATTGTTCATTAGTTTAGCCTGATCTTGTGATGTATTTGCGGACGTAAATACATCCGTAAATACACCCCAAATAAGCCCTGTGAACATAGAAATCCTTATTCGAGGACCACAGGTCCCAGCAAGACCTGTGCTGTGCTGGCTGGCTCCTACTGTATATACTAAATAGAATAAAGGTGAAAGAAGCAAAAATACATCTTAGATGTTTGCTATTAAAAAAGACAAAAATTAACATATGTACAACATCATCATCGGCTTATTTAATGTAAAATTAGCTTAATTTTCTCCGTATTTTTAAGACCTTATAGCTGATATTCTTTCTTTTGAGATCTATATTTCCTTTAATTTTAAATGATCAACTTTTTCAATACATTGAAATCGATTTTATACAACTGTGATATTTATCTTTATTCATTAATTAATTTTATAGACAACTCTTTTTTATTATTGTACTGTTGTAACTGTGCACATTTTGCCCCATTACAGTAAGTTCTAGCTTCACTGCGCCTCCTCCGACTTCGGTAGACCACATTGAACTAGTTCTGCATGTCGGAGCTGTAATGCGCCTCACTTTGCCGACCGGCATTCATACTTGCGTCGGTGTTTTCTAATCTTGTGCGTCCCGCCCTAGAACACCCACAGCGCGCCCACTGCACGTCCCTTCATGTTAGGCGCATACGAAAGTGGCGAAGGTTGCGCCTAACAGCGTATTCCTGCGTACGACAGCGGAGACGGCACGGTGAGGTGCAGTATACGCCTGAAATCAGGCGAAAATCACGATCATACATGTCGCCCAGAGTGTTCAAATCCCAGGTGCTGTCCCTCTACTCCCGTCCTCTGTATTCCTTAGTAATAAGTCAAACACTGCAAATAAATAAAAAAGAAACTTCAATCAGGTTTGTTCATTGATAAAGAGAAAAAAACAACAACACAGGTTTGGTTCCTGCAGGGATTTGAACCTAGAACCCTTGTGCCTGGAGGCAAAAAACTTTACCTCTCAGCTATTCATAATGTTTTACGTAAACAGACCTTTCTTTGACTACAGAGAGGAAAGGCCTGGTGATGTCCTCCTGCTGGATCACATGATATGCAATTCAGACAAATCACACACGCCTCCTTCTGAGCACACAGAGCTGAAGAGCTGGATGCACACGGTACGAAATGAGATCATGGCAAAACCCCTTTAATCATAGCTTCTGGTAGATCCCTAATTTATTTTGGTGGTGAGGTGCTCCACAGCAGTGTGTCAGTTTGCCTTTGTGTACCATTATAACCAAGATTCACCTCTCACATCAGTGGCACGTGGTGCTCCACAGTTTCCATGTTGCTTATCACAATGACACCATTTGTCCAATTACAAAACACTTTACCACAGCAACATGCAAACAGTTCACAAACTGCACAGTTTTGTCAGTTCGTTATGTCAAAGACCCCAATTCTTACAATTACAATTATTTTTCTCAGAAAATACAACAGTAGAAATTTTACAAATAGAGAATGTTTTTGTTTTTTTAAAGTACTAAAACATAATGAAAATTCCACACGTTTGGTATCACCAGAATCATATCGACCTGCAGAATACAGATAATATGTCATTTATACTGAACTGAACAGTGAACTCCATAAAAACAAAACCCCTTTAAAAATGGAGCAGTTACGTTTTCCAGTATATTATATGGTAGGGTCAATGGCACCACTAAAAAAGTATATCTTGTCCCACAAAAAAAGCTGTTTTAAGGGGCTGAAACATTTAATAAAAAATAATTAAGCATACATTATACACACACAAAAAAAAAAAAAAAAAAACTACACATATTATGATGAACATAATAAGATAGAAGTTTTTCCATTCAGGAAAACAACTGCAAGAAACACCATTTTAATTGCAAATTCATGCCACCCTTTGAACATTAAAAACAACATTCCATATGGTGAGCTAGTGCGCACCAAAAGGCGCTGTATTGATAATTCTGTCTTTTTGAATTATAAGAAGAAAGTTAGTCATAGACTTTTACAACGATTAGCCAATGATTAATAATATCGGGCTAACGAAATTAAAGAAAAAAAAATGAATTTATTGAATTAATATTTATTAGTTTGTTTTCGTTACCCCCATATTATTGTTCATTTTATATACACATCTGCACAACTTCGTGAGTCTTATCATTTGATTTCTGCCATGTACAGTTTTATTATAGATTGCATTAGAAAACCCATAAGAGCGTCGCTCGCTCTCACATTGGCCCAAATAATCGTGCCTCTTTTAACTTAGCCAATCACAAACAGAGATCACTCTGCATTTCTTTTCCCCATAGAACTCTATGAGATAAATAGCTCACCCGCTGATTGGCTAAGCAGGACGAGCCCCTCTTTCCCCCCCAACCAAGCACAGTACTAGAATATTTCCCATAGACAGTAATAACTTTTAGGGCGCCCTTCTAGCTACACTTAAAATAGATGCACTACATATGATTGGTGGATTCATATCTGCCGCCTGGGCTCAACCAATCAGCTCTTGTCTTCATTTTTTTACTGTATTTTTAACTGTCCCACCTTTTCATGTGATTGGTCAATACTTCTCCATAGTTTATAATGGGTCACTGTCGCTCCTATTCTGACAAACTCGTTGTTAGTGATTTGATTGATGTATGTTTTTAGAAGGTTTTAGCTGTTTTTCAGATAATAGTTTACACCTAATAAAAACTTTTTTTTAATCATACTCCATGCCACACGGAGCTGAGAGCCAAGATTTCATTGCCCCGATCTCTCCGTAGACTACAATGGAACAAAGTAGCTCGCACTCTGATTGGCCGGGATAGTCAAGCCCCCGCTAGCTCAACCAATCAGCCCTTTTCTGCCTTTTTTACTGTATTTTGAACTGTCCCGCCTTTTCATGTGATTGGTCAATACTTCTCCATAGGTTATAATGGGTCACTGTCGCTCCTATTCTGATTGGCTGGTTTATGCCGACCATTGAGAAGTGCTTACAGAATTTGAATTACTGTATTTCCCGGCAATTTCCAATATCCCAATACCTGATGTTGCACCAGTGACGGCGACAAACGCGTTGTTAGTGATTTGATGTATCTATGTTTATAGAAGGTTTTCGCTCTTTTACAGAGAATGTTTTACACTTAATAAAAATGATTTATTTACTAATACTCCATGCCTCACGGCGCTGAGATTTCAGTGCCCCCATCTCTCCATAGACTACAATGGGACAAAGTAGCTCGCGCTCTGATTGGCCGGAATAGCCAAGCCCCCGCTATTTCAACCAATCAGCTCTTTTCTGCATTTATACTGTATTCATTATTTATACTGTATTTTGAACTGTCCTGCCTTTTCATTTGATTGGTCAATACTACTCCATAGCTTATAATGGGTCACTGTTGCTCCTATTCTGATTGGCTGGTTTCTGCCGACCAATGAGAAGCGCTTACAGAATTTGAATTACTGTATTTCCCGGCAATTTTTGATATCCCAATTCCTGATGTTGTGCCAGTGACAGCGACAAACGCGTTGTTAGTGATTTGATTGAAGTATGTTTTTAGAAGGTTTTAGCTCTTTTACAGAGAATGTTTTACACCTAATAAAAACGATGTTGGAAACATACTCCATGCCTCATGGAGCTGAGAGCTGATATGTATTTCTTTTGCGATCTTATATATTTTTCCTCTAATTTTAAATGATCCACTTTTTCAATACATTTAATCGTTTTTAGACAACTTTGATATTTATCTTTATTAATGAAATAATTTTAGAGACAACTCTTTTTTATTAGTGTACTGTTGTAACAGTTGACCTACAGCACATTTTGCCCCATTCCATTATGATCTCGCTTCACTTCGCCTCCTCCGGCTCAGGTAGACCACATTCAACTAAGTCTGCCTGTTGGAGCTGCAATGCGCCTCACTTTGCCAAACGGCATTCATGCATGCCTCGGTGTATTCGAAAGTGCGCCGTCCCACCCCAGAACGCCCACACCGCGCCCATTGCACGCCCCTTCATGTTAGGCGCAGCCGAAAGTGGCGAAGCTTGTGCCTAACATTGCATCCTTGCGTCCGACAGGAAATTCGGATCGGTGAGGCGCAGTTTTCACAGAAAACAGGAGCAACTCCCGATCATACATGTGGCCCATTGTGTCAATCATAAAAAAACATATGCCACTTCTGTACGTTAATGATCATTTACAAAACAAAATTAAGTTCGTTTCACGTAAGGCACCAACTTTAGACATGCTTTGCATGTCTTAGATGTAGTAATTAGAGTCAATTAATAAGAGGTAATACGTTTACACATTCAATTACTAGGATGGAATTTAAAATTCAACATCATTTAACATGCAGTTCCAGCTTTGTTATATATGTTTTACAGTGTCCATGCAAACTATTGTATGTAGGAGAAACTACTATGGAATGTCGTATACGGATCAATAAACATAAGTCCACTATTAGAACTGGGAGGATGGATCTACCAGTATCTAAGCACTTAGAATAAAAAAAGAGCATAAAATTACTGATTTAAAATTTTCTATTGTGGATCAGGTGCCTAAGATTAGGAGAGGTGATGATCGTCAGTCTTTGTTAAAAAGAAAAGAGCTTGATTGGATTTTCAGATTGTATACATTGTTTCCTAAAGGATTAAATCTAGAGTTTAAGGTGTTACCATCTATGAGTTAGTTCTGATGTGTCTCCTGTTTTGTTTCCTTATCACGTTTTCTTTACACTATATGAAAATATTTAGTATAGTGTTTCGATATATTTATTTGTTATTTTATTTTTAGATTTTTGAAGTTAAAAGAATTATTTTATACATGGAAGAGCTTCGACGGATTTCCTGCCTGATCTGCCTATATTTTAAAGGGGACGCGCTGACTATTATTGCTACATGAAGTGTGGAAGTTTTATAAAAGCTACATTTAATTATTTGAGTGATTTCTCTGTGATGCGCTGTTATGTATATAAAGTTGTGCCCCCATATGATGCGGCTCTGTTACAGACCCTGTAGCCCCTGTTTTTTTTCGGGGGTCTATTGGTGTCTGTACTCCGTTGCTCTAAATCTGCCGCTGGTTATATACCAGTGGTATGAGCCATAGCATGGTGGAGAGCTGTAGTAGTATGGGGTTTGAGGAATCTTCATTAATGTAGCTATATATTGATATTTAGGTTTTGCCAGATAGAACTATGGCATCTGGTTTCCTTAATTTTTTTAGTGCGCATGCACCACACACTTCTCTGCTGTCTAACTAAGACGTAAGCGTAATCTCGCGAGAATTGCTCTCCGGACATGCGCAGTGATAGGCGAGGAACGCCGAACTCCATCTTCGGACGGTTAGCACACTTTGTATTGAGGTATTATACTTTATGGGTACATTGTAATTGATTGTACATTTACACATTTATATTGTATGTTATAATTCATGGCACTTAGCACTTTTTTCACTTTATACTATGTCGTAATTAGCGACTCTTGATTGAATTGTACACATGTGGATTTAATTATGTAATTATGTCACTTGTATTTAAATGATGTGTGGACACTATACTTTTGCTTGAGAAAGGCTCAGTATGAGCTGAAACATTGCACAGTTTGGATGAAATAAACCGCTTGAAGTTTGGAAGTTTATTTGGATTTATCAGATTCTATCAGAAAAGACTGTTTTAAATGCTCCGCAGTTTCAAAACACTTCCAAAAGATACATGCAGGCGATTTGTCTTCCTTTTCGTTCTGCGGCATAGAGAGGGTAGTACGTCCTATAACAGACGGAAGACCACCATAAAAAATTGTTGAACAGGCAATCCCGATGGATTGTTGATTTAAACACACGAACCCCACAGGGACTTAACATTAGACAAGACATTATGTACTGCTATTAGCTTTTGTTTGCACATATTTTGTATATTTTTGGCATACATTTTTGTATATATCGTATGTTTATTTGTTTTATATCTATGGCAGGTACACCCCCCCCATAATAATGGTTTGGTCCAGTGGTAGGTGTGCCCTGGGTTTTACCTTGTAGTTTGGGGCTTTATATATCAATGTTCATTTATCATAAAGTAGACTATGAGTAAGGACGTCTAACATCCGAAACGCGTCAGTCGCATGGATCTATCATACTGACAGCACTGTTTGTACTTGTCTTACAGTGCTTCATTATGTGGAATTTTTAATGAAAATGGAATAAAGAATCTCTTTTTAACTGGAATTACCGTTTGGCAGACAGCTGGTTAATTACCTTTCTGAATCTTGTGAAGATTTTGGCTCTAGCTCAGACCGTGCTGCAACCAGTGGGAATATGGATTCATGGTGAGCTGACATATTCACTCTTTGTGGCATTCTACACATATTAGTTATCCACATGACTGTAATAACCTGTAGAATTAATCTAACATGTTAAGTGTGAAATGTGAAAAGTGTAAAAAAATAAATAAAAAGCAAAAAAAGTTAATTTAAAAATAAATCTGCAATAATTTGTAAGTGAATTTAACCGATTTTGCCAAAAAAAACAACTTGTCCCGAATAAAACAAGACCTCATACAATTGCGTTATTGAAAAAATAAAAAGGGTTTATGACTGTTAAAAACACAAGGAGGCAAAAAAAAAATTTTCAGGCGTTTCGGTTTTTGGGGGGTTAAAGGAACAGGGGGTTTTAGCCCTCTAGCTATATTGATATTGCAAGGAGAAAACCCTTATTATTTTTAATTAAAAACCCTGTATATCATTTGTTTCCTTTTTAAAATGTGATGATGATGATATCTGCTGAATCTGAACACCCACCATATGATCTTTGGGTATTTAAAAGCCTGTTTTAATTTGTCAGTCTTTAAACCCACCCTTTTCCCGGGGGAATTCCCCAAACCATGGGTTTACCCTTGGGAGTCCATCAGAAGTTTTGATGCCTTACATGAATGTTATATGAAAGCAACATTTTGGGGTAAGTTTAACCCCATATAACACTATAAGTGGAAAACTACAAGGTATCAATAAGAGTTTTATCATAAGGATTGATAGCAGGTGTATCTAGTAGTGTTGATCAAACTTTTGCTTTTTTGCATGCTTGTGAATAGAAAATAAATTTTTAAGGTCCCGCTTTCTGTCCCTAGTGGGGGTTTTATGGATTCCCACTAGTGTTGAGGTTTTTTATCGCCCAAGTTGAATCGGAAAGGGTTTTTTTATGGTGATCGAAATTTCCAGATCATCGTTTAAAAAAAGGTTTTTTTAAAATCTGTGCTCTTTCTTTTTAAGATCGCGCCTTTTCGGGCGATTCCTGAAATTTTTTTTTTTGGGGAAAAGCAAATCAAAAAACAAAATAGAGCAGGGTGAGATTTTGTGTGCGAGTCATGACGGGGATGTGTATGGTTGGGGAATTGGGTTTGGAAAAAATTAAATTTGCCCCTTCGTTTTCCATAAAACCAGCTTTTCCTTTTCGCCCCCGTGTCTCTCAGCTTTAAAAAGGGGATGGGACCTGCGCTCTGCTGGGGCCCAAAAAACAGCTCAGCGAAATTTAGTCTATTTCTGCACGGGAGAAACCTCTATTATTAGCTGTGACCCTTTCCCAAATTTATTTTAGATTGGGAGATTTAAGATTTTATGAAGTTAGTAGAAAATTTTTTAAAGCACTTTCTCCCGCTGTAAATTCCGGCGGGGGGAGGGGGGGGGGGGGGGGGGGCCCCAGGGGGCAAAAACACAGAAAGCTCTATCTATAAAAAAACATGGATAAAGTTCCCCAAGATTTAGTGTGACATTGTAGTGGAATATCTTTATTATTAACAGTTTGCTATTGAAATTTTCCGGGGGATTTTGGGCCGCCTGAATTTTATATTGGAAAAAAATTCTTTTTCAGTAACTGCAGGTCTCTTTGTTAGCGCAAAACCCCACTTTTTTTAATCATTTAACATTTAAAAAGGGTTTGTTCAATTTTCCCCTTTAAAACCCCTGTAAACCCTTTGATTTTCCACCTTGAAATTAATTAAAAACCCCAGAAATCTTTTTAGTCAGCCCAGGTTTTTTGGTTGCAAAAAATTCCGTTTTTATCGTACGAAACTTCCTTTAAAGTGTTTTTTGATTTTTGCGAAACCCAACTGTTCATTGACACAGCTTCTACGTAAATTTAAAAACAGAAATTTTCCAATATTCACCCCGGTAAATTTGAAAAAGGTGAAAAAATCTGTTTTTTATATAAAAACTAACAGTTATGTTTTTTTTGACTTTTGCGAAACCCAGCACCTTTTCTTTGACCAGAATTATTTTAAATCTTAAAACGCAATTCAATATTCCCAAACAGGTGAATTGAAAGGTGCAAAAAAAACCGTTTATTATATAAAAAACAAAACAGTTCGTTTTTTTTGGGATTTTTGCGCCCCCCAGCACTTTTCATTGACCCCAGCATCTACAAAAATTTTAAAAACCAGCAATTCTATATTCACCAAGGTAAATTTAAAAAGGTGCAAAAAAATCCCGTTTATTTATAAAAACATAACAGTTCCCGTTTTTTTTTGACTTTTGCACCCAGCACTGTTCATTACGCAGCATCTACGTAAATCTAAAAATGCAACATATTCCCCAAAAGGGGGAATTAAAAGGGTTTGAAAAAAATCCCGTTTATTATTTTAAAAACTTAAAAGTTACGTTTTTTTTGATTTTTGCGCACCCACCCACTGTTCATTGCGCAGCATCAAAGTAAATCTTAAAAACGGGCAATTTTATTTTTCACCAGGTTGAATTGAAAGGTGAAAAAAATTTCCCGTTTATTTATAAAAAACAAAAAAAGGTTAGTGTTTTTTGACTTTTGGCCCCTAGCACGGTTTCCATTGCGCGGGGCATCTCGTAAATCTTAAAACAGAAATTTCTTATTCCCCACAGGTAAATTAAAAAGGTGCAAAAAAAAAGTTTTTATATCAAAAAAAAAACAGTTAAAAGTTTTTTGCTTTTGCGCCCCCAGCATGTTCATTGAGCGCATCTAGTAAATTTTAAAAACCGCAATTTTTATATTCCCCCACAGGTAAATTTAAAAGGTTTGCAAAAATACCGTTTATTATTCAAAACATAACAGTTACGTTTTTTTTGACTTTTGCCCCCCCCAGCCTGTTCATTGACGAAATGCATCAAAAGTAAATCTTAAAAAAAAAAATTTCTTATTCCCCACAGGTAAATTGAAAGGTGAAAAAAAATTTCCCGGGTTTTTAAAACCAAAACATAACAGATACGTGTTTTTTGGACTTTTCCCCAGCCCAGTTTTTTGATAAAACCCCTTTTGCGGGTTAAAAATTTAAATCCAGCATTTTTTTTGTTAGGGGGGATTTGAGAATAGCGTGATTTGCCGTTTTTTAAATAAGGATTTTCCCAAAAACCCTTTTCCATACCTTTAAAATTTTTTTTTTTGGGAACATGGAGCAAAATGCAGGGGGGTAGCGGGGCAAAGGGGGGGTTTTGCACAGGGAGGTATAGGTCGGGGGAGAAGGGGTTGCCCCTTTCCCAGTGGGGGCAAACAACCCGCTTGCCACGGATCTTTCCAGTTGCAGGACCGTAAGGCCTGTCATCGCTGGGTCGGGGCCCCGTGAATCTAAGTAACGAACATCTCCCCAATCTGTCCTTCAGGGGTTTTAAGAAACCTATCTAGCAGTCTTACCTCCTCGTCCTGCAGTCACGGCCAAAAAATGCTTTCATCAGCATCTCAGAACCGGTCCAACTTGAACCCACCCCAAATGTAAATCGGTACCCCCATGTGGATAACCCTTGTCTGAAAAACCTCTTTGATGACAAAATGCGGTTGGGGTCAGAAGGCTTTTTAAAAAGAAAAAGGGTATTTAGTCTGCTCTGACCCCCTTTTAAATGATCCCCATCAGAGGAGGTAAAGGAAAGCGGTCAATGGGCAAAAATCCCGGGCGGTGGGCCCAACGCCTTGCAGTCCCCCTTGCTTGTGCCTGCAGTTTTGGATCAAAAAGTCAGGACGCCCAAGGGTCACCTGTTTTTGGTGGGGATGTTTGAGGGTTTTGACGACATTGCGGATCCATCCTGGTTTTTTCCCAAAATTTGCTTGCGAGCGCTTCATCAGTGGGAGGAGGGGAAAAAGGGGGGGGTAGTGCCCAATTTAGGGGTTTCCCCCCAAAAAAAGGGAGGGGGGCCCCGGTCGCAAAAGCCCGCTGATTGATTCCGCCGCCATGGTCCGCGAAAACCCCCGTCCTCGTTATCGCCGTAAAAAAGGGGTCAGGACCTTAACCCCTGGGCCTTTTTTGAGCAAGCCTCTGATTCCCCCGCGATGTCTTTATGCCCCCTTTTGCCGTAAACGCAAAAGTAGAGGCAAAAAACCTTTAAAAATTTGGTTAAACCCAAAACCAACCCTGTTTGGGTCACTTGCAGCGAATGCATGAGTTAAAATGGTGGGAACCCTTGGCCAAAAAAAGGCCAGCCGACCCCGGGGCCTCCCCCACTTTTACCCCCTCTGTCTCCGTCCTCCTCCCCCGAAACCCCCAAAGGTTTTCCTCAGTCCCCATGTCTCTCGGTCATAAATCGGGTCGCCCCGCTTCAGCCTCCCCCGTCGCCCGAGACCCCAGAAACCCCCAAAGAGACCCCCCCTTTCCCCCTTTCCTTCCCCCTTTTGACGCCCTGCACCCCCGTTACAGGGGCCCAGTCTAGAACCCAAAGCCTTTTGTTTCCCCGGTTTGGGAGCGAAGAAACATTTTAAAACCCAAAACCATCCCAAACCCAAAAAAGCCTAAATGTGGGCTTTGGGCCAAGGTTTTTGGGGTTTGGGAAAATTTTGGGCCTTTCCGTCGGGGTGGACACAGAGGGGGTTCCCGCCCCCACTTTAAAGGGCCCCCTCACTTCCCCCCAAAAAACCAATGCCGAGCAGGCATTTTTTCCCAAAAAAACCCGCCCCTCCCCGGGCCCACCCACGTTTTTCTTTAAAAATTTCAAGCGCTTTTGTCTGATCGGTGCCCGGAAAAGTCCATCTCCCCAAACCGCCCAGGGGACTGTAAGCAGGGCCCAAGGGCCGTATATCTCTGTGCAGCTCCCCGGGGGTGGCTGGGGTGGGTCTCTGGGGGTGAGGGTTTTGGCTCTAGGTTTGGGCGCAGGCTCTTAAAAACCCCACGGGGATGGTGCGGGGTTTTCCCCCAAAGGTCCTCTGGGTGGACCCACTTGCCAGGGACACCGGGCCCCGTGTTTAAAAATTAATCTCCCTTGGGGGACCCCCACCACAGGGGGAGTGGGGGACGGCTCTAAAAACGAGCCCGAGCCCCTTGGCTGGGGGGCAAACCCTTGTGCCAGGCAAGGGGGGTGTGGGGAAAAAGGGCAAAAATTGCGGGGCCGTCCTTAGATCGGTAGGCGGGAAAGCACCCCCTTGCCTGGCCCCATGCAGAACCTTGTCCCCCCGGAAATTTCTAAAGAGCTCCCCGGGGTTCGGGGTGCCTGCTGAAAAAGGGTGAGGTCTGAGTTGCACTTCCCGCCCCCCGCCCCCCCCCCCCCCCCCCCCCCGTTCGCCCCCTGCTTCGTCTGCGGGCTGCGTTGCGGGGTCAGTCGGCCCCCCCGTAAACCGTCTCATTGTTGACGTGGCAACACTTTTGGGAATTCCACCCTCCACATGTCCAGCGTTTGTGGCAGCAGCGAAATTTGCCTTTTACGCAGAACGAAGTAAACACATGGCCTGACAAGCAGGGGTTTTCGGACTCGGGGGGGGGTTAAACCACGGGGAATTTGGGGGGCGGGTTTAAAGAGCTCTGCACCACCCTTGCCATTTTTGAAAAAAGCACCAAAATGGTCAGTGCGGAAAAATTCCCCTTGTCAGCATGGGGCATTGTGGTGACCCTTAGTTCTGGAATGATCATTGGACACTCTGAAAAAAACCGGTCCCCCAGCGACGGAGGAGGAGACAGAACGATGCGGCCCCGGAGCCCCTTTTTCTCCGTCAAAAACCACAAGGCCCGAAGTTTCACAATTTTTATCGGTCTTCATTTTGGCAGTGGTTCGGGGGTTTTTGAGTGTGCAAGGTGGCGCCCTTTAGCCTTTAGGGTCATCATCTAGGCAAGCAGGGTGTGTTGAAGCGTTTTCCCGGGGGCAGGGAGGAGGAGGAGGAGGATTTCCCAGGGCCGATGTT
Organism: Phyllomedusa bahiana; assembly: GCA_025379985.1. NCBI lineage: Eukaryota > Metazoa > Chordata > Amphibia > Anura > Hylidae > Phyllomedusa > Phyllomedusa bahiana. The sequence continues at coordinate 78,467 of JAODAL010013001.1, forward strand.
ACCCACGTCCCCGCCTTGGAAAGAGGTTGGCGTGAATTTGGGCGGAAAGGGGGGAAGATCAGTTTGTAGTTTCCCCGACCCCCGAGGCTTGGGAAATCCCAAAGGGTCCCCTCTCTCACATAGTGTTTGGATGTCCCTTTCCCCCCCTTTTTTCCCCGCATTAAGGCCCTTTTAAAAAAAAGAAAACAGTTATGGGTGGCCCCCCCTGGATTCCCCCGGGACAAAAAAAAAAATTTGCACTTTCCTTCCCCACCAAAAAAGGAGTAAAATGCAGGAAAAGGGGGACCTTGGATTGATCAACTGGAGACATCTGTTGCGGGCTGTTTAGGTTTCCCCCAAAAGTAAAGGGTGGAACCCCCCTTTAGCGAAAGTGACAGCAGTAGAGTGCCAAGTGGCGTAAACGGCAGCAGCAGGCGGGGGCAGGGAAACCTAATTTGGGGGACCTCTGGGAATCTTTTTTTACCACCTCACCAAAAACATGCAATGAGGGCACACATCCCAAAACACAGAGATCAGTTAAGTCAAAAAGGGGACGACTATCTGCGTCTCAAAACCGGTGTTTTTGCATGTGTTCCGGACCCAAAAGACTTCTGGGTATCCAAAATGGCGAATTGGCCCCAGCTGGCTGTCACGCATTAAAGGTGTTGTCCTGCCCAAAAAGCCGCGTCAATCTGAGGGACCTTCAGCACGCTGGAGGAGTCATTAAGACAAACGCCCTCCGGCTTTAACAGAAATGTGGATGTTTGACTTTCAAACAAGATGAATCCGGCTGGTCTTGATGATGTTTTGGCCCCAATTGCCGAGGTCCGAAATTGTTGCCAGTTACTTCACATTCCCTTTTTAAAAAAAGAAATGGGGCCTCTTGAAAATTTTTTTTTTTTTAAAAAATTTAATTTTTTTTACTGCAAATTTTTTTTTCTTTTTCCCAAGTTATTTTGCTGGTTTTGTGGGGAGGGACTGTTAAAAAACGGGAAGGTTTTTATGACAACACCGTATTCCATTTTAAATCACTTTAAACTTAAGAAAATTTTCGCATTGTAAAAGGGTTTTTAGGGGCATGTTTCTGTGGATACGGGAAAAATCATGGTCCTTTGGAAAAAGAAATGTGGCCCCCAAGTGGCATTTCTCCCCCACAATTTTTTAAAAGGGGGCTGAAGTAAAATTTTTTAAAATTTTTTTGGGGGCATGTGCTGTGGATACAGCAATAAACATGGTCCTTTGGAAAGGGAAATTTTGGCTTCTAAGTGGCTTTTTCCCTCACAATTTTTTTCCCGTGGCTGGGGGAAGTCATTTTTTTAATTTTTTGGGGCTGGTGCTTTGAAATGCAGCAATTTCTACCGGTCCTATTATAAAAAAAAAGTTTTTTTCTAAAAAGGACATTTGTTCTTCACAATTGACCAAAAAATGGGTCAAAAGGGTTTTAAAGCTTTGGGAATTTTTTTTTGGGGGACTTTGCTGTGACTTTCAGCTTACTAAAGGTTTCCCATTCTAAAAAAAAGTTGTTTTAACAGACATTTGTTTTTTTTTCCAACCCAAATTGGAAACCCAAATGGGCTCAAGGGTCTGCTTTTTAATTTTTGGGGGGATTTTTTCTTTGACTGCAGTATTACAGGTCTTTTTTAAAAAAGTTTTTTTAAAAGAACTTTGTTCTTTACAATTTACCAAAATGGCTCAAAGGGGCATGCTTTTAATTTTTGGGGGGTTTTGCTGTGAATGCAAACTATACTACAGGTCCTATTCTAAAAAAAAGTTGTTTCTAACAGGGCTTTTTTTCTTTACAATTGTCAAGAGTGGTCAAGGGTGATGTGGTTCCCGTCCCCGAAAAAAAGGGGAAAATAGGAACCCGTTAATGGGCAAATTTTTCAAAAAACTTGTTTTTGCAAGATCTTTAACATAGCTATCAATCCCCGTATTGAGACAAAACCCCTTTAAAAACAAAGAAAAAAGGGAAACAAAGGGGAAAAATGGGATTCCATCTATTTTAAAAATGTGTTTTTTAGAATTTTAAAATACTAAAAAAAATTGCTGTTTCAAAAAGCTGTTTAAAAAAATTTCCCCTTTAATTGTACAAGGGAGGTACAGGAAAAAAATTTACCAAAATGTAGGTTATTTGAGGGACCCTGGAGTATGGGCACGGACAGAGAACAAAGTAAAAGAGACCTTTTTCCCCAGCACGTTTAGTAAAAAGAGAAAAAAAAAATGGGCCCAAAAAAAAGGGCACCTGGGTGTAAAAAGGGGTTAAAAACCCCCGTGTTTCCAAGTAAACTAAATTGGGCCACACTCATACCGGGGGGGCAAGCGCTAACCCCGGGATTTACTGTGTACAGAGGGGGGCTGGGTTCTCACATTCCCCTTCCGCACTTGCTTTAGCACGACGTTTTTGGTTTCTGCGTCATCACGGCATTTTAAAACCCGGTTTTTAATAGATGACGGAGCCCGCCTGGGCTTTCAAACCCCACCCACTGGGAACTCCCGGCCCCGAGTCATTTCTGTGGCCCAGGACAGGTAAAAGTCCCAAAGTCCCGTGAAACTTAAATTTGGTTTGGTTTAAAAAATCCTTTTCCTTTTTGGGGGGCTTTTTTATATTTTTTGGGGGGTCATTTTCAGGGGGTTTGGGCTTTTCCCCCTTTTCCCCCGTTGGGGCCCAGGACAGGTTAGTCAATGTCCGTTCAAAATAAATTTGGGGGTTGAAAAGGGCTTTTTTGCGGCACTTTTTAAAAAGTGGGGGTCATGCCCGGTTTGGGGCTCATTTCTGCATTCAAAGGGCGGGATATTCAAAGTCTAGTTCAAGTAACATGGAAAGGTTTTAAATCTTTTCTGCCTTCTGGCACTTTTTAATTTTTTTTGGGGGATTTAGGGTTTTAAAGGGGAGGCTTTTGGTACAAGACCCGGGTAATTAAAAGGTTGTGACTTTTTTTCTGTGACTTTTTTTAACCCAAGTGTGTTTCCTAAGATGTAGCACGTATCCATTTTACTGTTGGGGATGTTAATTTCAGTTTTCCCCAAAGCCTTGTTTGGGTGTAATAATGAAGGTGTTGTTGCTCTCCCATAGATTTTAAATGGTCATCGCTCATAATCGATGCTAAATATCGAAAAACCATATAGATAGCGGCCGACTAACGACTATCGATCGATCTCGATAGCCAACGCAATCGTCAACATATTACCCCAAATCAGCTGCACCTAGGTTTTTTTCTTTAATAGCATGGGGGCTGTTTTCCCTTTCTGTGCTGTGTTTAGACTCATCATAGCTTTTCTAGCAGTGAGTATGGCCATGTTTCTGTTTTTCTTCTGAGTAATTTTTACCCCTTTTTATGTATATTTAACCCCATGTAACACTATAACTGGAAAACTGCAAGGTATCAATAAGAGTTTAATCATAAGGATTGATAGCAGGTGTATCTAGTAGTGTTGATCGAACTGTTCTAGAAATGTAAAGTTCTAGTAGAACTTCTCGAATTTTAAGAACTCAAACCGAACCGAACATATTACTGCTCGTTCGAGTAAAGTTCTAGTTCGACATGACATTTTCAGTTTCATTTTCAGTGGCTTTCTGCACTTTTGTCGGCATTCAATCACCTTTCTCCACTTTTGGCGGCCGTCCAGTCAGTGCAGGGCACAGAGAAGTGTGTATCACATTACCATGTTATATATATTTCACTGTATTGCCTTATGAGCGCCATTTTCAGCTCACTCTCTGTCCTGTACAGACTGCTCTTCGTTAGGTAGCACATTCCTCTCCCTAGACTTCAATAGTTATGGAGTTTGGTATTACTGGCTGCATCATTCCAACACAGAGAAGCTGTTATTTGGTGATATTTGCAGGCTCACATAATGCTTAACTCTATATAGTGCTTGGATTTGCTAAATCATACTCAATGCCCAAAAGTTCTGTTTTTGCAGTTTTGGGGGTTCAATAATTGTATAACACACTATCTCCAAATCTCTTTTGTGTCAAAGGGGCTTTTGGGCCCCCCTCAGAATGCAGGGCCCTGTAGGAGCTGCTACCGCTGTACCTCCTATAGCTACGCCCCTGCTTGCAAGCTGTCCTCATCTTTTCAATTAGCCATTGAAAGGAATTACAGTCATATGAAAAAGTTTGGGCAGCCCTATTAATCTAAATCATTTTTAGTTCTAAATATTTGGGTGTTTGCAACAGCCATTTCAATTTGATATATCTAATAACTAATATTGCACATTTTGTGTTATTACAATAAACCTCATTTCAATCCGGAAATTTTACTGTGTCCATCATTTTTTAGATATATCAAATTGTAATGGCTGTTGCAAACACCCAAATATTTAGAACTAAAAATGATTTAGATTAATAGGGGTGCCCAAACTTTTTCATATGACTGTAAGTATTTGAGCTTCTCAATTTTTTTCTGTCACTCTTAGAGCCAAATGTTCTTCACTAAGTTGTTCCACTAAGTTGTTTTACTATTATGGAAGGTAATTCCAGCTTCTCCTCACCTATAGGTATAACAATTAACCAGAACATCTTCTCCCATAGACTTTAATGGGATTCGAAGTTCGAGTTCGAATAGACCTTCGAACCGAACTCACAAAAGTTCAAGGTTGTAATCGAACTAGAACTTTTTACTCTTTGCTCAACACTGGAATCTAGTAACACCACAGGAAGACTTATACATGTGCAGAGATGTAATGTACAAAAGTCATCACTAGGTGGTAGAAGAGTATCACAGTTGTGAATTGGCATGATCTGGTGCTCACCTGAAAAATACTAATGCAGACCGAGTGCACATCAACCTGGTTGGGATAGTATGTTACAGGTTATAGGCTAGTATGAGCAATATAGGTGGCATATAAATTAAAATAGCACAATTATCAAGCTTCACACTGATCTGTTTCATTTAAATGTTTGTTGTTTATTAATATGATTACAGACTCTGCTGCTATTTGCTTCTGGTCAGCCTGGAGATGGGGTTGGTTCTTCTGTGGAGTCTGTGTGGAGTCCCTTCTTCTGGCAGTAGTACAGTATTACATTGAGGTACGTGGTGCACCGGTATTAGAGCAAGGTGTGCGGTGTGTGGTAACTCTCTCTTGCAGTGAGTGATGTGGCAGTAGTACAGTCCTGCAGGGAGGTATGAGGTACGCAGTGGATCTCTCTGGTTCTGATATGGCAGTAGTGCAGTATCATCATGTACAGGTGTGAGGTACATGCTCCCTCTCTCTGGCTGTGATGTGGCAATAGTTCAGTATTACAGGGAGGTATGAGGTGCACTGACTCTGTCTCTGGCTGTGATGTGGCAGTAGTACCGTATCATATACAGGTATGAGGTACATGGTTCTTTTCTCTGCCAGTGAAGTGGCACTGGTACATTATTACAGGGAGGTATAAGGTACATGGTCCCTCTCTCTGGCTGTGATGTGGCAGTACAGTAGTACAGTACTACAGAGAGGTATGAGGTCTGCAGTGGCTCTCTCTGGCTGTGATGTTACAGTATTACAGGAAATTATGAGGTATGCAGTGATTCTCTCTTGCAGTAATGTGGAGGTTTGAGGTCCGCAGTGATTCTCTCTGGCTGTGATGTGGCAATAGTTCAGTATTACAGAGAGGTATGAGCATACATGCCAACTCTTCCGCTTTTGGCGGGGGGTCCTACGAATGGGGGTCAACGCCAACAGGCAGCGGGGGTTCTTTAAATTACCACGGTGCTGCAGTAGCGTCAAGACGCTACTCTGGCGCCACTCCTACAGGCGGGTAAAGCGGCCTCCGCGGCCGCTCAACCGCCCGGCAAGTTTCACTGACTCGTGTGGCCGCAGCCGCACAGTCAGTCAGAAGGAGGCAGGAGGGATCGTTTCCCTCCTGCTTTCTCCCCTGTATGTTACAGGTCAGCGTCCCAGGGGGCGTGACGAACGGATATATTCACTCACCCTGCGACGCTGAAGAGATCGTCCGGAGCTGGACGGGTTGCTGGGAGCCTGGTGAGGTAAGTCGTTTTTATTTATTTTTTTTATTAGCTACTGGGGGCACTACCTGGCTACTGGGGGCAATGCCTGGCTACATGGGGCACTACCTGGCTACATGGAGCACTACCTGGCTACTGGGGGCAATGCCTGGCTACTGGGGGCAATGCCTGGCTACTTAGGACAATACCTGGATACTGGGGACAATTCCTGGCTACTGGCGACAATACCTGACTACTGGGGACAATGCCTGGATATTGGGGGCAATGCCTGGCTACAATGGTGCACTGCCTGGCTACACGGGGGCACTGCCTGGCCACTGGGGGCACTACCTGGCTACAAGGGGCACTACCTGGTTATAGGGTAAACTACCTGGCTATATGGGCACTACCTGGCTATAGGGGGCTACTACCTGGCTATTAGGGGTCACTGCCTGGCTATTAGGGGTCACTACCTGACTATTAGGGGGCACTAACTGGCTATAAGGGGCACTACCTGACTATAAGGGGCGTCACCTGGCTATAGGGGCATCTACCTGGCTATAAGGGCACTACCTGGCTTTCTTCCAGAGCTGTTATGCATTTAGGTGTTGCCTTGCAGCAATGAAATCCTGGGTTCAGATCATAGAGCGCTGTACATACAACAATCAGGAAGGCAGGAGCAGTAATATATCGTCCCTGCCTTCTTAGTGGAGAACCGGCTAACACAGCTGCACAATTAGTTTGCCGCTGTGCATTCTGCAAGGCCATTTTAAAATAGCCATGCAGCGTTAAATGACCGCTGCCCAGACATTTCTCTTGTACTCGATACTAAATAAATCAAGATGTTTTGAATATTTTATTCCTATTTTTTATCATTTGCATATCATTTACACGCTTATCAATTCTGAGATTTTATGAGATACATATTTAGCCTTAGATGTTCATAATCTTTACCTATAAAACATGTTATAGGGGTTTTCTCATTACATTAAATGGTCTTCAGAATAAGGGGACAGTGAAAACAAGCAACTTTGCTATTAGATGTCATTTGCAAAGCTGTCTTGTTTTCACTGTCTCCCTTATCTTCATTTTTTGTAAACACTGTTCCCCAGTGCCGGTCGGATTCCACCTCCTTTCATTTCATTGGCTGACGGCTCTACTAATTTACATTCTGTTCGGCCCCCGGCTGTTTTCATGGGAGCGTGTATTCCTGCCGCTCTCATTCAGAATAAGGGGCTTGCACCATTTCCCTCTGCACAGCCAGCAGCTGCACAGTAATCCTGCAGCTGCTTCTACAATCAGAAAATAGCAGAATTGTGCTCGGTGCCTAATTCTCCTGCGTGTAAACATAGAAAGGAGACAGATTTGTGCTGCTCTGGATGAGTTCATAGAAGACTGGATTCAACTGTAACAAACCTCCAGCTGTGAGAGGAGAAGAGATCAGTGCTCTGAGTTCATAGAAGACTGTCTAGACTGAATGCAGAGTGTGCTATGTAAACAAACAGCTCTTACAAAATAAGACTGCATAGGGAGAGGAACGACACAGTGACATGTGGACAGAGAGGGGGGAGCAGGGATGTGCTATCCCCTCCCACTGAACCCAAACGCCGACACTGACTCGGGAGTGAGCACGAACAGTGAAGGGGGGGGGATGATGTCATCCCCCTTCAGTTAAGAAACACCCAGCTGGGAGGGGAAGAAACGCCCCTGGATTTGAGGAGCTGAGAAAATGAATACAAGAAAACAAAAAACTGATGAAGCAATAAATCCCCTTTAAGGCTTAAATGGGTGATCTCATGAAGCAAAGTTTTGTGCCATGGTTGCCTCTTAGCTACCTGCAAGTCGACAGTGTATTAGTATGAGGAGGGCGGCGCTTGCGGCTGTCCTTCTCATTCACTCCTATTGAAGTTCTGAATATATAGCTGAGTTTGGGCACTCAGCTTTATTTGGGAACTCCCATAGAAGTGAATGAGGAGGACCGCCGCATGTGCCTCCCTCCTTATTCTCATGCACAGCTGAGCTGGGAGCCAACTGTGGCACAATACTTTGCTTCATGGGAAGACCCCTTTAATGAAGGCATACAATCAAAAGCATCTTCTGGGGAGCTGTCTCCTAATTCTGTTTTTTTTTGCATGCTATGACTAGTGGGGTTGATTGCCGGAGATGTGCACCCATCACTAAAATTTCAATTTTAAAAAAATTTTCCACTGGTTTGCCCCAAAAAACCTTGAAAAAAAGGGTTTAATTTTTGGTAAATGGTCCCTTCCAAAAACTAAAAACCTTTTTTTATATAGATAAAAAACTTTATTTAAGTATAGTGTATAGGCGGGCCAAACCAATGTTTTTATACTCCCTTCCAAATTTGATTGCATATGTTCCCCCCCCCCCCCCCCCCCCCCCCCCCCCCCCCCCCCCCCCCCCCCCCCACCCCCCCCCCCCCCCCCCCCCCCCCCCCCCCCCCCCCCCCCCCCCCCCCCCCCCCCCCCCCCCCCCCCAGGGCCTTTATGTTCCAACCAAAGCTCTATGTTAAATTGGTTTTCAGTTATGAGGTCTCAAATATGACCCCAACATAGTGCAACATGAAGATTAAAAATAATCAAGCAGATAACTAATACAGATTAAGCAAACACTTACATATAACATCAGAATCAGCTGCTGGAAAACACTTTATACTTTGAGGACAGGAGCTTCTTGGGTCACGTAGTTTATACAAATATACCAGAAAAAAGAAAATAGAGCATTCTCACCTTGTGCCCAAAGGAGCCACTGATCCTGGCACATTTAAAGAGCAGTACAGAACATGTAGTACTGCACTAAACTATAGAGAGGCAATACTAGACCACCAATCACTGCATACTCTTCACTTAAAGGGCTTTCACACAGTGCAGTTTTGGTGCAGTTTTAACCCCTTAACGACCTTAGACGTATCCCTACGTCAGGTCGTTTGGGGGTTCACGCACCTGGACGTATGGATACGTCTGAGGATCGCGCGAACTGTAAAGCAGAATTTGCGCGATCGGCGCGGGTGTCTGCTGTATATTACAGCTGACATCCCGCAGCGTCGGCCCGACCCGGATCGCTCGGGGGGGGGAGGTTAACTTCTTAATTATCGTGACGATCGGGTCGCAATAACTAAAGAGAGACGCAGGAGGAGATCGTCCCCCTGCGTCTCTGTGGGCGGCAGCAGCCACGGATCGCACGATCCGTGCAGCTCCTGCCCTCTGAGACAGCACGGAAGGCAGAGAATGCCTTTCCCGGGTTGTCTGTAATGTCACGATCCCCGGCCGTCCCCGTGGGCTGTCCCGGCAATCGTGACTGACAGTTGTCATGGGAAAACCAGTCATAGCAACAAGCTATGTACTGATTCCTATTGAATGAGAGATCTAAAGATCTCTCATTCAAATCCCCTATGGGGAAAAGTAAAATAAAATTTGAAAAATTAAAAAAAAAAGTAAAAAAAGTGAAAAACAAGTAAAAACACAAACACGAAAAATAAAAAAAAAATTTACGTACACCCCCCTTTTCCCCTTTACAAATGCCATCGCTCCCCAAAAAGATCAAAAATAAATAAAGTACCCATATTTGGTATCGCCGCGGGCATAACGACCTGCCCTATAAATCTAGTCATGTTAATTAACCCGTAGGTTTAAACCCCGAAAAAAAAAAAAAAAAAAACAATCACAGAATTAAGATTATTGTTCATCCCGCGCCCCCATACAATGGAATAAAAGCGATCAAAAACTCCTAGAAACGCCCAAAATTGTTAAACCCAATTAAAACGTCAGTTCATCCCGCAAAAAAAAGTCCTTATACACTCTGTATACGGAAAAATAAAAAATGTATAGCTCTCAGAAGATAGCGATGCATAAATATTGTTTTACACACTAAAAACAACTTTTCCTTTTTTTTTTTAAGTGCTTCAACATAAAAATAAACTATATATTGGGTATCGCCATAATCGTAGCGACCCAAAGAGGTAAAGCTAATTATCACGGATATCTGCACGGTCGAGCCATGTTAAAATATTAAAAACACTTACTAGGGTTGCAGTATTTTCTTCCACCCTGGCTCCAAAAATCGGATTTACAAAGGATCAATAAAAGCCTTGTCCCCCTCAAAAATGATACTAATAAAAAACGTTCAAATATCTCACAAAAAACAAAGTCCCACATACTCCAAGCACTGAAAAATTTAAAAGTTATGGTCTCAGAATATGGCGATGCAAAGTATTTTCATGGTTGAATAAAAGTGTTTTCTATTGTATAAAAGCAGTAAAAACATAAAAAAATATTACAAATTGGGTATCGGTAGCAAATCGTATGACCTGCTGAGTAAGCTTCCATGACATATAATCACGTTCCAGTGGACGCTCTTATCTTATAAAAATAAAAAATAAAAAAAACTACAAAGATTGCTGTATTTTGTTCAAACATCTCAGTTAAAAACTTATTAAAAAGTGAACATAATGGTAACAATAAAAACTTCAACTCATCGCCAAAACAACAAGCCAATACGCAGCTTGCACACAGAAAATAAAAAAGTTATGGCTGTCAGATAGGACAAATAAAAACGAATTTTTTATAGACGGTAATTTTCTACTGTGTAAAAGTACATTTAAACAGAAAGAAAAAACTTTTATAAAATCTTTTTCATTGCTAATGGTTACCGAACCCCCAAAGTAAAGTTAATCACATCGTTTACACTGCCGGCGATGCTGTAAAATTGAAACTCAAAAACATGAACCGCCAACTGCGGTTTTCCCCCTCATTTCTTTGACCCCCAATGCTTAAAAAATAAAACTATGGAACTCCTGTGCATACCAAAATGCCACATACACATAGATTGAGATCCCCTGATGGTGTTGAATCCAAAATGGGGCGACTTCTGGAAGGTTTCGCTGTTCTGCTTACTTTGGGAGGCTTTGCAAATGCGACATGGCCCCACCAAAATCTGCGTTCCAATTAGCCAAATAGCGCTCCCTCCATTATAAGCCCTGCCATGCACCCAAAACAGCAGGTTCTACCACCACATTAGGGTGTTGCGAAAAATATGGAAGAAATTGATTAAACAAAAGTTTTAGGGTTCTTTTTTCCAGGATTCCTTGTATATATGAAAAATTTAAGATAAATTTGCAGATTATTGAAAAAAAAAATTGTTTTTTCATTTTCACAGCCTTATGCATAAAAAATTTTGTATGATGAATCACCTTCGTGGGGTCTATATTCCTCAAATGCACCCCTGGATTATATTCATTAAGGGGTGTAGTTTTCCATATGCCGGTTCTTTTTAGGGGTCTGTTATTAAGTTTAGCAACCTTAGGGTGTCCCCAAACCTGAATGGCGCCTAATTATCAAATCGTATTATTGATTATGGACCCAGAGTTAGTAGGTTCTCCTTCCTATTCTGGGGCTATGTGTGTGCACAAATAAATGCACTAGGGCCACATATGGGATATCTCTAAAAACGGCTGAACTGGGGGAATTGATTATTAAGTGATTTACCTTGTCACATTTACCTATTCAGTGAATATTGGATAAAATATTGAAAAATCTGCCAAAAAAAGTGAATTTTGAATTTCACCTCCACTTTGCTTTAATTTCTGTGATTATCTGAAACATTCTTAAATTGTGTTGAAATTACGTTAAGGGGTATAGTTTCTCAGATGGCGTCCAATTATGGGGGGATCTAACTATGCAGGGGCCCCTCAAGCCAATCAGAATCTGGAGTCGGTCCCAAAAAATGGATATATTGCTTATTATTTTCTTGATAATGTCGAGATAAGAAAATTACTACTAAATTTCTAAGCCCTCTATTGTCGTAAAAAAAAAAAAAAAGACATTTAAAAAATGATGCAAACCTTTAGTGGACTTATGTAGTGTAGTTTTAAAATTTTGTGGTGTGAAATAAATTATCTGTCTTGCTCGCAGAAATTTTTTGCAAACTTTCAAAATCGCAAAATTTTCCAAATTTTCATGCGAAATTTTGATCATTTTTCACAAACAAACAAGATTGTATGGATAAAATTTCTTACTACTTAATGACATCGTGTCACGAGAAACACATTCTCTGATATCACAAGAATAGTAAAAGTGTCACAAAAGTTATTCTCACATAATAGACACATTGTCAGATTTCAAAAATAGGCTGTGTCAGGAAGGTCAAAACGGAGGGGTTCCTTAGGGTTAACTGGCTCAATTAAACTGCCCTTAATTACAGACCAAGCTTCTTTCAAGTTTGTCTAACTAACTTGTGGAGGGCTTCCTGAAGTAATCACACTTACAGTGTTTGACAATATTGAAGGATTACATAACACACTTAATAGATTACTGACTTCCAACAGTTCAGATAGTGAACAAAGTTTGTTGGCATTAAGGCAGTTTAATTGAAGCACAGTTAAACTGCACATACTGCGCTGTGTGTAAGACATCGAATGCGCAGAGGTTTTAACAAAATAAAATGATCATAATTATTGACTGGACAAGTGTCTGGGACATTGTATGTTGAAACCACCCTGAGCATACAATGTCCCGGGAAGGACCATTGTATGTTGTAAATATTGCATCCTGGGGCCATTGTAACGTGAGAAACCACTGTATAAACTTCTTGTTCCTTTATGAGGACATTTCAGACATTCTTAGTTAATCAGCTGGCATTATACTAGTGCAATTAAAAGCACCGATGCTAAACTAGATAGCTTGGCCACAAGAGACCAATATAAAGGCTTGTGCCTCCCTTATCTCTGGAACTTGTGAAGAATATCAATAATCCTGCTGTATTCCATAAGGGAGCAAGGAAGAAAATACTATAATGATTACTTATTCCCATGGCTGTTGTTCTACTCCCTGCCACAGCTCTCCACTCAGATCCACTCAACAGCATAAACTTGCAGCCATAGCCTCCCTGCTTAGCATTCTACTTATCATCCTCCACTTGCTTAATTGCCCTGGCTCCTGACCAGTGTGCCAAAAGTGTTGTTCTCTTACCTGTTCTAATTCCCTAGGCTTTTTAAGGGTCATTATCACCTCCTGCCTGAGAAATAAGGTTTCTCATTTGTATAAGGGTAAAAGTATTTTTTATTCTGTTTAACCAGTTACTTAGTTTGTTTCCTGACCTCATCTGATACCTTGTCTGCTAGCTATCGTGACCTCTTGATCAGTGTTCTTTGAATGTTTTCTGCTTCATTCAAGAGCAGTTTGGCTGAATTTGGCACATATTTGGGTAACGAACATCTACCTCAGATTCCATCTGGAAAAAACAGTGCAGCTTAAAACCTTATAACTTGACAGGTGTAGTGGGCAGGCTTCGTTAATTGGGATTTTAATAGCAAGGCAGATACCAAACTAAAATCAGAGATAGACTGCATTGGAGCCATTTGTCACAGTCCCCAAAAATAACTTACATCGTTGTTCCCTGCCAAAAATTACTCGCATGTGCTTTTTGCACACAATGAAAGTTTTATAACATCCATACAGATATGAAAGACCACCAGTGTGCTTTGCTGAAAATCAGGCCCCATTTCCCCAAAAAGTATCTTCAACAGACTACTGTAAGATAATTGACCGCACACAAAAGTAATGTAAAAAAAGTTACTTTTATCTTAATCCCCAAAGGGCCAGATAATTGCAAGAGTTAAATGACTTTTAAAGTGAGTTTCGGTGTGCGGCTCCGATCCTATAGGGTAAGGCCATTTTTTTACTCACCACTTTTCTGAATCGTGATTGTTGAAAAAGGTTGCTGCCGAAATGTCCCCTTTTTAGTCACTTAGTTTTGCAAATTCTGGAGCCTGTGGGTTTAAAATAAATAAAAGAACTTTTTTGCATTATTTTGTTTTGGGGCAATTATCTTACAGTTGTTGGTTGGTGGAAACATATTCACCTATTTGACCTGCACCATATTATGGACTAAGTATAGTGTGTGCCACCCTACTTAGTATTTTTCTTCAACAGACTAGTCTGCCCATGTGTTTTCGCACATAGCTAAAATTTCTAAAGTTTTAAGCTTTAATTTCTTTGAGTCCTCTTTCAAAATTATAGTTGTTCTAATCTTTTCTTGTAGGGGTACAAAGTTTGGGTTTAAAAATTTGGAGCAGTGGAGCCTCAACCCCTCGTATGGGGCAATTTTTTAAATCGTAGAATGTTCCAGACTAGGGGAAGGGTGTGTGAAATGCCACTGAAATCCTGGTTAATAAAGATCAGGCAATTCATGTAGTCTCTAGACAGTTGGATGTGTGTCTTGCCTATGACAACCCAAGCTGAACTGAACACTCTTTTAGATGTTACACTAGGAGCAGGGCAGACAAGCACCTCTAGCACATGTTGTGCAAGCTCCAGCCAACAGTCCATCTTGGACTTCTAGTAGTCCACAGGGTCATCATTTGTTAAGGTAAGATGGGTTGTATCTTCCCAAGAGCTGATCTATTGATTTACCATCATGAACAAAAGCTGCCTATAAGTAGTACCCTGTAAATGGTCAGGTGGCTGCATCTTGAAAAAACTTTGAAACAGATCTCTAGATGTCTTCTGCTTCTGTTGTTTGTCAGTCATGAGCCATCCAGCTGTGACAGGTAACATATGCATACCTAATGCCCTGTGAAAATGCTTTGCTCGAAAATCTTTTGTCCTGATATTAATACAGCCACTGCTCAGTGCAGCAAGTAGCTCCATGGTTCCTCCCC
>JAODAL010013002.1:0-93048 GCA_025379985.1 Phyllomedusa bahiana
AAAAAGGGCCTCATAGGAATGCATAGAGAAAGTGACTTCTGCTCCACATAGCTGACGCTGCGTGTTTTGGAAAGTCTGAGTAAAGGTCACATAATCCATCTCGCTTTGGGTGCCAGTGACACTTGCTGGTTCTCCGGTTGTCCTTCCTTGGACCACTTTTGGTAGGTACTAACCATGGCATAACAGAAACGCAGCAAAAGACGTGCAGATGTGGTGATGCTCATCCCACAGGTTTGAGGGCTTGAGGTCTAGAGAGATTGGAGGCAAAGTCATCACCTTGAGCTCATGCTCCTTATCTACTCCTGAACCATTTTTACAGTGGGGCAAGGGGCATTATTCGCGAAAGGGGCCACTCATGAGCATTTTTCACCCAAGTCAAAGGTCTTCAGCAAAACTTGCCCAGAGCATCACATGGCCGCTGCTAGTTTTCCTTCCTATACCTCATCCTGGTGCCGTCCTTTTCACAAGTAGGTTCCACACACACCACGACCATCACTCCTGATACTTGTGAACTCAATTTAGGGTTTTTTTTACAGCAGTAGACGGTAGAACACACAGGACCCGTCAGTCAGCACGAGCCCTGCAAGTTCTCATCTTTCTCTCCTAGTCGGCATTAGTGTTGATCGATGTAATCAAGTACAGTGAAAATTGAGATCTAGGCGATTTTTATGCGGTCAATCCGATTCCCCCCCCCCCCACCTCGTAAAATCGGGTGAAAAATCGCCATTTTCACTTTGCATTGACTTAAATGGGAATCTACGATTGACTTGATCTCGCTCAACACTAGTCAGCACGACCTTTTTTCGGGAAATTTTGTCCCCCGAACCGGGGTTAACCAGAAAGGCTAGCCTGTGCTCCCAATGCACATCGGTGAGTCTTAGGTGCCTATGACTGCCCTGCTAGATACTAATAACTGGATACTGGCAACATACCATAGAACCTATCATTTTGGAGATGCTCTAACCTGGTTGCCTGCCCATCACAACGTGGTCCTTGTTAGTTGTTCCGATCATTGCACTTGATATTTTTTTTCTGCTTTCAGCACATCAAGTTTAACTCCTTAACGACCGCCCACTGACTTGACCGGGGTGGTGCAGGTCGTTTTGTCTACAGCGAGTCTTTTTGGCGCGCTGCAACAAAGGATTTGCACTCTGAGCGCTGCAGCTGCGCTGTGATTGGGGCTGTACTACACCCCGGAATCCCGGTGCTTTAACCCTTTGATTGCGGCGGATCCTCACCGCAGCGCAATCAAAGGGTTTCCCCAGTTCTGTTGGGTGATCGGGGTCCCGGTGACCCACGGCCCGGGAAGGCTACAGTCACCCTGGGGGGCCTAAAGGGCCCCCAGGGTGTTTGTGTAATAACCATGACCACAGACTTGTGCGTCCTGATCAGCCCCTATTAACTGACCAGATTATAGTATTGCATAAGATAGCAATACATTACTAATGTAAAAAAAAAAAAAAAAAAAAAAAAAAAGGAAAAAACTCTCCCTTTTTGGATTAAAAAAAAGGTAAAAACAAGTGTTAAAAAATGAATAAATAAAAATATTTAATAAAAAATAATTGTGCATAATACACACGCAAAAAAAAACCTCAATTATGTATCCACACACCTAAACTGAAATTAAAAAACAATGGGAAATGTAAGGGTGTAAAAAAAAAAAAAAAATTTTTTTTTTTTTTTTTTTTTTTTTTTTTTTTTTATTCTGCAATTATTTATGTGAACTTAAACTATTCCCCCATAAAGTACAACTTGTCTTGAATAAAACGAGGCCTCATACAACTGCATCATTGAAAAAATAAAGTTAAAACTGTTGAAACGCAAGGAGGCAAAAGCGAAAAAAAAAATTCTGGTCATTAACTACTTTTCAGGCCTGTGGCTTAAGGGGTTAAGAACTGGTTGTTTACTTGCTATCTATCATCTTCCGCCACTTAAAAGAAGCCATTGTACCAAAATAATCAATGTTACTCAGCATGCAGATTTTAACCCCTTACAGACAATGGACATATGGGTACATCCTGTTGGTGGTATGGAGCGGGCTTTCCTGCCAAACCCACTCCATAGGCAGCAGGAGCTGACTGTCGAGAAGGGGTTAATGCTGTGTGTAGTGCTGCACAATGGCTGAATTGTTCTATATTTCTGTTTAGGGATTAATGTTGGCAACAAGAAGACTTGTGCACGTGATTAAAAATCTGTCCTGTGTTGTGTAACTTTTCCATTTGGCATCTGTAAGGCCACACGGACTTACATGTAGTTTGTCCTGCAAAAGTTGCATTCTTGGCATTGAGTTGAACAGTTCAGTGACCTCTATGGAGAAGGAACTGGCGGTCCCCACAAGTCTGCAGCGCGAATGCTTTCCAAGCCATGAGAGATCAGAGCATTCACATGGAGAGGCTTGTGCTGCCAGACTGCGCTGATCATCACATATTGCACAACTGAGTAGATTACCTTTGTGTCTGCAAAACTGTTTCTCCTAAAACCGGCGTTGTCATGCTCTTCCTCTGTCGATTGCCAACAGTCTGCCCTCTCCTGGAAGGTCCAGAAAAACCGCTACAACTTGAAGACTAATAAAAACTTTTTAATGAAATTTGATCAAAACATTCTTTACTCAATGAGAAGCTGGAACCCCTCATTTCCTGCTGGACGTCTCCTCTGTTATGTATCAAGCATGTATGAACTTGGCGCTTCATGTTAGTAATATTTAGCATCTGGTTCGGGCATGAAGGGAACCAGCTCACCCAGTTAATTTGATCAGCCTATCTCCTTTATCCTATAACCCTAGATATCACAGAGCTCAGCTTCTCTCATCTATCATATCCTATATATCACAGAGCACAGCTACTCTCCTCCATCATATAAACCTATATATCACAGAGCTAAGCTCCTCTCCCTCTATCAAATAACTCTGTATATCACAGAGCTCGGTCCTCTCCCTCTCATATAACCCATATAATCGCCCCCCTATCATATCCAAAGTCGAGCCTCGCTCTCCTCTATCAATAACCCATATATCACAGAGCTCAGCCTCTCCTCATCTATACCAATATACACCCTTATATATCCAATCACAGAGCTCATCTGCTCTCCTCCATCTTAAAACCCTATATATCACAGAGCTCAGCCTCCCTCTACCCTCCTCACTCCCCATCATAACCTTAATCCATCACCTCCATCAAAAAATCATAGAGCTTTGCTTCTCTCCCTTTATCACATCCTGCTCTCTGATAGGGCAGCATAAACCCCCTGACAGGTTCCCTTTAAATATGCTGCAGCTTTAGCTGAGCGCATCCTGGATATTGCACTCTGTGATCTTGGACACTTTGTACTTTCCATCCTTCAGATTGCAGAGCGCTGCTGCTAAGTGCCCGATAAAGTGACTTGTTAGCAGTGATGGACGTCAGGGTGATGTTTAATGCTTCCACGTTGGGGTGTATGTATGAAACTGTACGTCCCATTGTAAGGCAATAGCATTTAGATAATGGGAGATTCTGAGGCAATCGGCACAAATGCTCATGTAACGGGAGCCTAGATTTTTCAGAATGCATTCCTGATTCACATCGATAACCCTCTAAGAGGCTCTTGAAGGGCAGCACCCTCTTCTAGAGATTCTAAACAGGGCCCTTAAAGGGTTATTCCCATTATAGACACTGATGGTATATTGATAATGCCATTGATGTCTGATAGGTGTGTGTGTCCCACCACAGGACCCTGCACCTATCTTGAGAACGAACCCTGATAGCTCGGTTTCCAATAGTGGTTCATGAGAGGTGGTTGGCACTCTCTTGTTGAAATCCATCTGAGTTCTGAGTACAGCCGAGTGGTGCAGAGAGGTTCTTTGGCTTATTCTCGAGTTTGGCACCAATTGATATCCCATCAATGTCTATAGTGAGTCGCCATCACTGACTCCAAGTTCAAAATGTGCCAAACAGGGACTCGAACAGAGCCTTATGCTGTGCTGCTTCTGTTGGGAACTGATGAATTTGATAGAACCCTTGTTTTGATGGAGGATCGGTCTCTTTTTAATTCACATGGCTTCAACATGTACGATTCACAATATCTCCTTAAAGGGGTTTTATCGTTAGAAGCTTTCGCGGACTTGAGCTGTTTCTATCTGTTACAGCTTCAAATCCAGGAGCAAGTCTCTTCTCTCAGTAGGTGTGCCTCTCCTGCCAGGAGGCGAGTCTCCCGTCACCTGATGAGTTGTGACATCATCCTTCTTTTCATGGCTACTGAGCTGTCCGCTCCGGGCTCCACAGGCTCCTTGTAACCAGAACACCTGCATTGCTGTAAGCAGTCATACACACAGCCTAAACTGATGAAACCAATGTGTGAAATGCACTCTGCTCCCCTTCTGTCAAAAGGCAGGAGGCAGAGCAGACTGTATAAGGCTGTGTTATATGGGAGAGGGGAGGGTGAGCAGTGTATAAGACTGTTATATAAGAGGAGAGTGAATCTAGTAGCTGGAGGCCAAGTAATTTCCCAGATCCTTTACATAGAGCCATCCCATAGAGAGAAGCTGAGACAGCCTTATTATACACACACACAATCGTCACAGGCAGTTCGTTTCACTTTCAATTTCAACAGCTCAAAGGGGACGAAGCACAGAGTGCAGGCAGCCAATCACAGTGCAGGGGGGCGTGTCCTGCCCAGAGGGTGGTGGGGGGGGAGTGTCTGAACAGGCTGAACGAAATGTCATCCAAACACAGAAAAGAGGGCGTGTCCCGTCCAGCTGCTGCAGAAATGGCTATAGATGCACAGATTAGCTCAGATCTGCTAAACCAAGTGACTTGGGTAGTGCAAACCAATATTTTTACTGTCCCCATCATTAGAGATATGATCTTTGTAGCGAGAAAACCCCTTTAATGGAGCTAGGTTGAAATGCTGTTAGTGGGAGGAAGAAATAAGCCATGGCTAGGCTAAGGCTTTGTCTACACAGCACTGGTTTACAGTGAGATTTTTAAGCAGATTCAGTATTAAGAATCTGCAAAAATCTGACTATAAACCATCCCCATAGATCTTAAATAGAAAATTTGAGATGTAGGTCGAATTTTAAAAATGGACTGTTTTGAAAAAAAGCCTAGCACATGCTCTTTAATCCACCGTAAACTGGCAGATTGAAGTTCTGATCTATTGAAAACAGTGGGGAAAAAAACGGGTAAAAAGCTATAACAGACTGCAAAATACTTGTGGGATTCTGATCAGTATCGGACTAGTATTCTGTCCTTGCCGTGTAGACAATGCCTTAGGCTAAGTCTGCACTGCAATGTGAAAATGCTGTCCAAAATCCGACGACCTTTTCACATCGCTGGACCACACCGCTTTTTTTTTTTCGCGCGGCTCTTGCATAGGGGAAAAAAATGCGGTCGGATTTCCAACGGCGGTCAGGCAGAGTGTACAACATGTTCTATATTCCACCGGATGGTGTGAGGTTTTGAAAATACTCAGTTAAAAAAAAAAAAAAATCTGTGCCTTGTAGACTACTATTGAGGGCTACACAGCATTGGGTACGGTTGGATTTTAGGTGGATTCAAAATACTGAATCCACTGAAAAACGGACCAAAATCCAGTGCTGTGCAGACATAACCTTAGTGGGCGCCATGCTTTCCCTCTAGGCTTGTTTGCAGTAATGCATTATATGTCCTATAAAAAGCAGCTCTCAGCCAGTGTTCATACTACCCTGTTTCCCCAGAAAATAAGGCAGTGTCTTATATTAATTTTTGCTCCTAAAGACGAGCTAACACTTATTTTTAGGGGATGTCTTATTTTTCCATGAACAACAATTCACATTTATTGTTGAACAAAAATCAACATGTATTAATTTACTGTAGTGATTTCACCACAAACATCAGCAGAAGCAGCCAAACTCTCTGAACTGCATAAAAAATGCACTAGGTCTTATTTTCGGGGAAACGGTATGAAGTGGAGGCAGGGGCAGCACGGTGGCTCAGTGGTTAGCGCCGTTGTCCTGCGGAGCTGGAATCCTGGCGTCATATCCCGGCCGGGACAACCTATATGTCCTCCCCATGTTTGTGCGAGGTTCCTCTGGGTACTCTGGTTTCCCCCACTCTCCAAAATATACAGAATGGTTAATCTGGAATTTAGATTGAGCCTCATTAGGGACCAATGGGAATAATGGCAATCCCTGTACAGCGCTGTGGATTATTACAGGACTATAAAAAATAAGTGGGGGGTTTGATATCCATCAATACTGATAGACACAAAGCTTTGCTATCTCTTTAAGAGTTCTCTTATATAAAGGTTATATTTCGGAGAGGCTCTGCAGCAGCAGAGCTAATGCATGACGTGCCCCTGCACATCCTACCCGGTACAACGGAGAGGCTCTGCTATAGATGAACCCAACACCTCCTTATAATTTACTTTTACTACACACCATTAATATTGTGATCGCACCCCGAGGCAGAAGCAGGTATAGGTTGGGGATCAGGTGCCAACAAGTCATTTGTTGTCTCCTGTAGAAACTCGCTTTATTCTTCCATCACGTCCGCAGGAATTTGGGGAGCTGGACCGCACTCGCCTGGATGTCGGGGTCACTGTAATAGAGCCCGGTGACGAGCGGCTCCCCCACCAGCCTCATTAGGATCAATCTCCTTCTCAGGAAACCTCCTCATAAATGAATTAGTAGGATGAGCGCGCTGCTCTCAATAGCCGGGATTAAATGGATGGAGATTAATGTTCTGGATAAACCACCTCATGTTAACATGATGCGTCCTGCAGACACAACAGTATTAGGAGCAGCTCATAAACTCCCTCCTAATATAACCTTACTGTCTGCAGCGTAAGCAGAATACAAGCCTCATGTATGTATTATTAATCCTCTCCTTCCATCTCTTGCATACTAATATGTATCATTGGCGTGTATTGCATATTACTGCGTATTTAGGCGGATATGCATGGATACTAGCAAAATAATATTAGACCCCCTCTAAGCCTATGTCTACACTGCAATATAAAAATGCTACCCAAAATCCGGTGGCATTTTCACATCGCTGGATCACATCGCTGTTTGGTTGTTTTTTGCCGCATAAAACCATGGTCACATTTCAGGTTCCCGGCGGCCCAGCACATTGTACATTGTACTATATACCCCTTACTGTTGTGAGATGGGTAAAACCTCTTAGGCCACTGCAAACTTTGTTTTCTAAACCTAAAGCAGTCTTACAACTTTGATGCACTTCAGTCTATCCATCCACTACTTTGGGTTTTAGGATGTACTTGATTGATTTGATTTTGATTTGAATGGCAGCACTGTTGGCACCGGCGGTGTCAAAAACAGTCGGGCGGAAAATCCGAGCAGTGGGGACTGTTGCACGGATTTTCTATAAGTGTCAATGTAAAAGGTTTACAGACGGCTTTCAAATCCGAAAAACTGTAAAACGGACGGAAAACCTGTGACGTGTGGACAAGCCCTTAGGGGGCGCAGTTTTGGTACAGTTATTACTGCGCTCCAATTATCTGCCTTTATTACCAGCAAGCTTCTTTCAGTTGTCTAAATTGTTCAGAAAGGTGATTCAAGTAAGTAATCAGTTATAGTGTGTGAAGTCTTGTGGATTACAGACACACTAATGGACTACTGGCTTACAAAACTGTTCAGATAAGTGAAAGAAGCTTGCTGGTAATAAAGGCAGATAATTGGATCACAGTTAAACTGCGCTGTGTGAAAGCAGCCTAAGTGTCCAAATCAACCGTGTGAAGCTACCCTAGTTGTTGAAGTAATTTCTTTGACTCAAGATCTGTTCCATTCATCTGAATAGGGCTGTTTCGTTGGCAAGTTCCATTTGCAGGCGCAAAAATTTGCCACCTGGGACTATACCGCGAGCAGCCGCAGTGACTCAACTGGAATAATCGCTGGAAGCTTAGAATTTGGACTCAAAGAACAAGTATTTTCTTATCAAAAATAAAACCACAGAAAAAATGGGACATAAATTACCAAAAAACTACAAAGCTACAATTACTGCTCAATGGCTGAAAGATATACTGAATCCCAGCAGCAGGCGTCTTTGGCAAGATATAGCAGGTGCCGGTCATTAATGAGCAACTGCTATAGATACCAGGTCACGCCAGCATGCCAAAAGCCACAGTATAACACATAAGGAGACTGCACAAATGCAACAATACCGATGAAATTGGGTCCCATTAAAGTATAAGCGCAAACAAATAGGCTTAACGCCAACATGCCAATCACATTGGTTACTCACCCATGCTGGTTTAGCAAGCACAATAAAACTGCCATTAATATCTCAAATGGGGCAAAAGATGCTGTCCACGTCACACTTAGTACGTGATCATTGAACAAAAATACTGTGTTTTACGGATCCGAGGATTATATCGTATGTCGGAATAGGGCGAAATAACTTGAACGATTTGCTTTGGAAAAAATAATCAAAAATTAATAGAGGTATTAGTTGATACGGTAGCTATTTTCCTGTCGGATACATTTATGACGCATCCATAGGATCCCTCTGGTCGTATCCGGATGATGGAGTTGGACGTGCTCTGCCTACAGTAACCCGTGTAAGTGGCTGCTGTGGTTTAGAAGGACAGTGCCATGTTTTATGCTGTAGCAGCCTCTCACTTGGAGGCCTCATGCCTCACCCGAGCTGGAGACCACACAAAGTAGTCATTGTGCGCGCGGCCTTATTATACGTTTATTGGTTGACGCATGACTTTTCCACCATTCTCTGTGCCGACGTTTTAATCAGAACTTTGTGACCTGATGTCATTTGTTCACATTCTTTAAAGGGGCCGCTTGTGGTATAGACTCATGAGGACATGAGGCTGCCTGCTCCCCCACGTCGGTATGGATGCACCGGCTGTATAGCCTGCGGTCATTGATCAATGCTGCTATGACATTATGGTTGGTGTATTGTGCGGTAATGCGGTTTTTACAACAGTGTCCATATCCACGGTGGCCTTTTGTAGTCAGTACAAAAACCAAGGTATGTCCAATACTGCTCAATAGGCTGAGCCACTTAAATTAAGGCTCCCTTTCGTGTCCGAAACCACTCTCCTATCACATAATTCACAATCGCGAAAAACCAGAGCGTAAGTGGTAAAAAAAGAAGCAACAATTCTTTATTAATAACATATTAAAAATAATTTACAAAAATGGAGTTGTTCATAAAAAGTCCTTAATAAGACAGGTCAAACTTCACAACAATCATTCAATGTAACTCGGATGTAATTGTAATGTAAGGGATACTACAATCAAATTTTATCAGTCAGTCATTCTCAAACAGATTATATATGTAAGATCACTATAGATCTATCATAATAGAGTAAGGCCTCAAAACCAAGAAGAGGATTTAGACTAATAATCATACATTTAAATAACCTAGTAGCCCTTACCAATGATAGTGAGTGTGCCTGTCACCCCGACGTGCGTTTCGCGAATATATGCTTCCTCAAGGGGTTGAATAAATTGAGTAGAGGGGTCGCCCTGTCTTCTGATGACGCAGGGTTGCTGATTTTAGCTTTGGACCATGAGGGAAGTTAATTGGAGGCAGTTATCTATTTTGTCAAAAGGTTATTCAGACTTGAATTGCCTCTGGGAGCCATGCTGATCTCCAGAAGGGGGTTCTTCTGACTCCCTTGCGGTGAGATGGCCATAGCAGCTAGAGCATGCTGAATCGAGAGGTGGCTGGCAGGGCTGTGGAGTCGGCAAGCCAAAGCCCCGACTCCGACTCCTCAATTTCCCAAACCTCCGACTCCTGACCCCCTCATACATGGTGCATGATTAAGTGATAACTTTACTGTAGTAAAATGGTAACATCAGGCTGTTTATCACCTTATGATACAATAATCAAGCTATTTAGGTAGAACAGACACTGACAAGCAAAAGGGTAACAATGTTTTGATCTTTTGAATGTATAGAAGAGACCTGGGATCTGATTTTGGTCAAGATATGCTTGAATCTGATTCAGAGCCCAGAAGGATTCAGGCAGAGCTGAAAACCAAAGATAGATTTCCCAAATACTAACAAAATAATAAAAATTTAACATTTTGATTTTTAGGAGCAAAACAGTAATAATTCATTTACATGACAAGAATCTGCAGAACTAAGCAGATGCTAAATACTTGCAAGTCACATTTATGTATAAGATAGGTAAGATGACTGTATATAAAATTGCTCTTTGCACTGCATCAAACTAACTGGACCAACTTATTATATATTTTGGGAGTCGGTCCATTTTATGACGACTCCTGCAAATAGGCTCCGACGCCACAGCCCTGGTGGCTGGGATGATGGAAAGGGCTGTGGTCCTGAGAGGTTCCTCTAATGTTCATTCACTTCTACAAGGGGTAAACAAATGGTGGAACATGACGAGCTCTTTGTCATTGACCAGATCCTTCCAGGGTTCTGGGGACCAGATGGGATGAGGGTTGGGTGACCATGGATCTTGAAATGGGTGTGGGACACTGCATATGCCATAAATGTCCTGTATTGGAACAGTCCTCTAATTCTGTGACTGATGCAATGTTGAGTTTTTATATGAAGGCTACAATATGCGCTGTTCAACGGCTTGTGCCTTAGCCAGAGAATTCCATAAGAATTACTATTGCCCAAATTTTAATCAAGATTTCTACATCGGAGTCATTTTATAGAAATATCACAAGCTTTGAAGCCGCCTTGATGGCCTCCAGCGTTCTGGCACCATACTGGTATGTGTAATGTGCAGAGCTCAGAAGACGTGCCATAGGCGGGGAGCTAAGTTGACATGTCAGAACAATATTTTTGGATAGGATAAAGCCACAAGATGATACAGGTGGGAGTTTTTTTTTTTTTTTTTTTGTTTTTTTTTTTACATCAGGTAGGGACTATTTACTCTTGGGATATATTCACATGACGGATTCAGACGCTGAAATCTTGTAGGAAATCCTCGCTTGTAAGCACGGATTCCAGGCGAGGATACGACACTGATTTTCAGAGGCGGATTATGTCGCTCATTTTTCAGTGCTTATAATAAGCTTGGAATAATAAGCAAGTAAAACCTGCGTCGTAAGAAATTCAACATGGATTTACATAGGAATCCAGAACAATGAACTTGGAGTGTTTTATAGTTGATTTTGGGGTGGAATCCACACCAACTCCTGACCCAAAAAAGCGTCAAAAACCATTGTGACCATACCCTAAAACTAGTTACATTTACTAAGGAGGTTGTACACATCTGCCATGATTTCCAGCTTTCTTCTCCATCATAGGAATTTGCCGGATCCATTTCATGATGGACACCGACCGTGCCTGATGTGCTTTGATTACTATGGAATCAGTCGGGTTTGCGTCATGGTGTTTGTCATTTGAATGGAAAATGCAGTGCCTCTTTCTATGCCGTTTTGGTTGTGTTTTTTTTTCTTCATGATTTTGGATTGGATCTACAATTGAACCTCCAACTCAGGTGTGAGCATAGCCTCCGAAAATGCTTGGGGGCTTTTAACGGGAAAAAAGCATGGGCCACCATAGAGGATGGGGTCATCTCTCCGGATATAATCACTATGAAATGTCTCATAGGTGGGGTCATAGTATAGTGTAGTGTCTCGTTTTGTCGTTGGACTTGGCTGTGCTCCTCTGGAACTCTCTTCAGTGACGTGCTTGGAAGTTGCTGAAATTTCCAGGCAAATTTCACTTGCTAAATATAAGTCTAGGGATGTCCAGG
Organism: Phyllomedusa bahiana; assembly: GCA_025379985.1. Lineage (NCBI taxonomy): Eukaryota > Metazoa > Chordata > Amphibia > Anura > Hylidae > Phyllomedusa > Phyllomedusa bahiana. Next base: position 11,673 of record JAODAL010013002.1, read on the forward strand.
TGACGGGTTTATTGGGCACACGTGGCGTGGGCACACACCAGAGCTAGTTGTAATAACAAAGTTTATTTGCTTATTTCACACCTTTAATGTGGTCTGACCTCCATGTAATATGTAACCAGTTAGTCGGCACTGGATTTGCCTGGATAAGTGGGGTTGGCTGGTATGCTGACAACTGAAGCGGTGCTTCAAGTCATGGGACATCAGTGAGGTTTTCTGACTTTGCCTCTCAGATATAAAAAGAGAATAAAGCCGGCTGAGGCCATAAAGAGAAGCCTGGTGCTGGAGTGTTGGTGTGCCAAACTGTCTTACAAAAGGACGGCGATCCTATGAGATTAATTACCCCAGGTCCAAGACCTCCATGTGAGGTGTCACATTTGGACACCACTTTGGACCTTGGGGTAATTAAGCTCCCTCTTTTAAGATCTTAAAGGGGTTGTCTCACTAAAAGGATTGCCTTTTATGTTAAAGATCTTGCAAAAACAAGTCACACTGCAATATATGTCCATTAAAGGGGTCGTATCATTTCATTAAATGGCCTTCAGAATAAGGGGACAGTGAAAACAAGCAACTTTGCAATTGGATGTCATTTGCAAAGCTGTCTTGTTTCCACAGTCTGCCTTATCTTCGTTTTCTGTAAACACTGTTCCCCAGTGCCGGTCAGATCCCACCTCCTTGCATTTCATCGGCTGCCGGCTCTACTGATTTACATTCTGTTCGGCCCCTGGTCATATTCACGGGAGCGTGCATTCCTGCCTCACACAGAATAAGGGGGCGGCAACAATTTCACTCTGTACAGCCACCAGCTCCACAGTAACACTGCAGCTGCTTCTACAATCAGAAAACGGCAGAATTGTGCCTCGGTGCCTAATGCCCCTGTGTGTAAGGGGTCGACAACATTTCACTCTGCACAGCCACCAGCTCCTCAGTGACATTGCAGCTTCTTCTATAATCAGAAAACAGCAAAATTGTGCCTCGGTGCCTAATGCACCTTTATAGAAGGGAGACGGATCTGTGCTCTGGAGGAGTTCATAGAAGACTGGATTCAACTGTAACAAACCTCCAGCTGTGAGGAGAAGAGATCAGTGCTCTGAGTTCATAGAAGACTGTCTAGACTGAATGCAGGCCTGTGGTATGTAAACAGCTCTTACAAAATAAGACTGCAAAAGGAGAGGAATGACACAGTGACATGTGGAGGGGGGGTTGAACACACTGACTTGGGAGTGAGCATGAACAGTGAAGGGGAAGGATGATGTCACCCCCCTTCAGTTAAGAAACACCCAGCTGGGAGGGCAAGAAACGCCTCTGGATTTCAGGAACTTAGAAAATCAAGCTACAAGACAACAGCCGAAATGATGAAGCGATACATCCCCTTTAACAGTGTCCTACCCATTCCTAGATATCCCCTCTTGTATGGGCTGCATCAGCTCCTCAGGTTGCTATAACTTCAGACCTGTTTACTCTTTCATGATAGGATGCCAGCACTGGTTGCTATAGCTACAGACCTGGCTTCTACTGCAGCCTAGTAGAAGCCAGTAAACATGCCCCTGAATTCAAAATGAAACCAAGAAAACAGGACTGAGGTAAGATGAATCAGTGTAGTGAGACAATCCTTTTAATCGTTTCTCTTTCCTATTGGGGAATTATACCGATAACCAGAAGAAAATAGTGCCAGAGGTAAATATACAAAGGGACAAAAAATACTCAACAAAAACTTTATTAGTATGACCAAAATATTAATGACAATATAAATATGGACAAAGGCCCTCAGAAGGACCTAGTTAAAAACATATATGATGAGGGAAAATCGGTCCCTCATGAAGTCATGAAGAACAAACCGGTGGGAACCAGAAGGTAGAAGTTACAAACCATATAGAAGTACACCTATAGAGAGATCCGTATAGAGCAGCAGTGCTCACAGTTGGGCCAAGTCTACACAGCACAGGTTTCTGGTTGGATTTTCGGCAGAGTCACTATTTAGAATCCGCAGAAAATCTGACTCTAACCAGTGTCCTATAGACAATAGGAAATCCGAGCTGTTGTCTACACATCACCACTTTTCTACTGTGGGATTTCTGAGCTGCCGAATTTATGGAACATGTTCCGTCTTCCGGTGGATTCCCGTACAGTTCAATGTACTAGACCCGCGGTACGGTGAAACGAAGATAGTCTCATTTCCGGTGGCATTTTAACTTATGGCGTGTAGACATAGCCTAACAGTAGGACACCACAGAGAGGATATATCCAAAATAGTATTGATAAAGTATAGTCAAAAAGAGCGCGCACTGCAAGCAACAAACACTCCAAAAGTGTATAACTAATGATATACTAAGTACACCCACCAGCCAGAGACATCAAGCGCACTTGGCCTGGCTGAATATATTTTGTCCATATTTATTCTCTATGTATACTTACCTGGGGCACGATTTTCTTGTTGTGGGTCTCATGTACTGGCGCGTTTTCAGCAGGGCTGTGGAGTCCGTAAGCCAAAGCGCCGACTCCTCAATTTTCCTGACGCCAACTCCCACTCCCTCATACACGGCGCATGTTTAAGTGATAACTTTACTGGAGTTAAACGGTAACATCCGGCTGTTTATCACCTTATGATACAATAATCAAGCTATTTAGGTAGAACTTAAACTGACAAGCAAAAGGGTAACAATGTTTTAACTTTTGGCTTTCAGGCTCCATATCTCTCCATCCACTACAGCTTTGAACATGAAGCTACCATCATTTTACAGACAATCATCTTACCTATCTTATGCATACATTATTTAGTATTTAGCATTTGCTTAATTCTGCAGATTCTTTATATGTAACTGCATTGTTACTGTTTTGCTCCTAAAAATTTGGCTTTCAGCACTGCCTGAATCCTTCTGGGCTCTGGATCAGATTCAAGCAGATCTTAACCAAAATCTGATCCCAGGTCTCTTCTACACGTTCTCAATGTTGGTTTAGACTGGACTTGGGTACGAGTACAGCTTTTTCTTCAACTGTAAGTGTTGGGTTGAGGTCTGGGGACTATGGAGACCAATACAGCAACTCTACCTCATTGTCATTGAACCATTACTTCTCCAACCTTGACGTCTGCTTCGGGTCATTGTTCTGCGGGAACACTGTCGTCCTTTTCATACCCATAGTACTTGAGTGTATGAAGTAACTCATCTTGTAGGACACTCGCATATAGCTCAGCATTGAGGTCACCATCAGTCCTGGTAAAGTATCCAACATCTTTGGCTGTGAACCATCCCCATATCCTCGGGCTTCTCCCACCGAACCTGACAGTTCTTCCAGTGTCTCGGTCCATTAGCTTCTTTTTCCTTTGATTCTTCCAAACCCATTCCCCCCCCATCAGGGCCCGGTCTATTGACTTTCATCTCTTCGCTCCAAATCACCAGTTTCCAATCTTCCACTTTTCGTACTTTTTGGCAAACTCGAGCCGACGCTGCTTATGACTAGATTGAAGTTGCGGCTTCTTCCCCTGTTTTCGGGCCATCGTTCCAGACCTGTGTAATGTGTGTTGCCCGGTGTTTGCATGGACGTCTGTGATCTCTCTCTTATGAAGCCTACGAGCCGCCTCCACGGCCGTGTCTGTCGCTTTAGAACTGATCGACGTTGTGATGAGCGACTTGTTGGCACTGATATTTTGCCTGGACGTCCATCTCTTGGCTTTGGGATGGATGGACTTCATTCCAAATTCTTCCAGCTGTCATGACCTCACATGATGCATATTGGCAATTTTCTTGGCCCAGAGACGCTATCGATGAGCTGGATGATGCGGTTACTTTTTTCTTGGGATATCTTCTTCATGGCTGCTCGAACCAGTGACCTTTCACTTAGAAATTAGCCTAATAACACACTGAGCTATTAGTGAATGTGAGAACAAGTTGTAATTTGTCCCATCACCAGAAGCAAAACACTAACAATGCAATTACATGAGAAGAATCTGCAGAACTAAGTAGGTAAAAGTTATGTATGAGATAGCCAAGATGATTGTCCATAAAATGATGGTGAGATATGGAGCCTGAAAGTCACAAGTTCAAAACATTGTTTGCCATTTTGCTTGTCAGTGTAAAATATATTTCTAGGATACGACTTTACAACACAAACTTTAATAAGTTGTAAATATGAAGTGAAAAATTTTGCTACAATCTGTGCAAACTGTTTGCTATGGAAGCAGAATCTTTTCCCCTGGGGCAGCGCTTTGCCTGCTCCATGTCATCAATTACACTCCTCGTGATGAGGCTGAAGATATAGGAGCAGTAGCACCGGCCGGACCCAATTCCTCTTGCTCTTGGCACCGCATTGAACTAACTGGAGCAACTTATTATATATTTTGAGAGTCGGTACATTTTTTAACGACTCACTCCTGCAAAGTGGGCACCGACTCCACAGCCCTGGTTTTCCGAGTATTTCACTTTGTTTGAGAAACTTTGCTTCCTTTTTGGTTGATTGCTTTTCATTCTGGGGGCGGGTGGGTTAAAGGGGAATTGGCATAGCCAAAAAATATTGCAGGGGGTATACAGCATTAACCCTGAACTGTTATTTGAAAATGAAGCTCTGCCCAATTTCAATTGCCTGAGCCGCAATACCTGACACAACCCGTGGGTAGGCGTGGTGCTGTCTCTGGAAGAAAGCGGCAATATTTTTCTAGTCCTGAACAATACCTGGTAACCAGGTCACAAGTGCAACTTGAAAAGTCTGCGCATTTTCATGCATCGATTTGTTAGCAGAAGTTGATGCAGTAACTGGTAATTGAGTGCACAAGGAGGGGGTACATTGTCGTCGTTTACTTTAGGCAGGCCTGGCTATGATGACTGGGGCGGTTGTGGGGCCTAGCTGCGCCGTTGAGGGCCGTTGGGGTGGCGGGGATCCCTGCTGCGATGCTCCGGGGCCCTTGGGGAGGCGGGGTCCCTGCTGCGATGCTCCGGGGCCCTTGGGGAGGCGGGGTCCCTGCTGCGATGCTCCGGGGCCCTTGGGGAGGCGGGGTCCCTGCTGCGATGCTCCGGGGCCCTTGGGGAGGCGGGGTCCCTTGCTGTGATGCCCGGGGGCCATTGTACAGATTTGTTGCATTATGGTCATAAAGGTTATGCAACATTTTTATTAAAGCTAGGATCGATCATGTAGTAAAACTCAACTGTCCCCGAAGTTCTCTTCTGTCCACGGTAGCCTCATAGCAGCTACAGTAACGTGACCCATTCTTCCCATAACACTGATCACCGATGTCTTGGTGGGGGTCGGGTGACAGTGACTCTTCTGTCCTGTGGATATGTTGTCTATCTGTCGTAGCTGGCGCCCCGTGCTGATAGCTTGTTTTCAGACCCAGCTTGTCTCGTATAAATATGACTAAGGACACAAAGCTTCCAGCTAGGATTTCAATTAAGTGGGACATAAATTCACTTATTTAGGGCTTTATGTCCAAAGTTAATAGCAGACAGCAACTTCCTTATGGACTTTGTATTGATTTGCTTGGGTACAAGTCTAGGATGCAATACATATCATATGAAGTTTGCAAAGTACTAAAGAAGCCGTCTAAACCACTGTAGAAGCCAACTTTAAGGGAACCCGTCACATTGAAAATGCAATCTGACCTGCAGGCAGCATCTTATAGAGCAGGAGGAGTAGAGCAGATTGATGTATTGGGGATGAGGAGTACAGTAGGCAGTGATATCATTGAGTGACAGCTATCTCTGTATGCACACCCATATAAGGCTGTCAATCACTGATAGGACCGCCTACTGGACTCCTTATCTAAGAATAAGCAGGGATTTAAATAAAATGCAGCTTTCACTGAAGGGTCCGTCCACACGACAAACCTTTCCAGTCGGAAATCACAAAGATTAGGATTTCAAAAACACTAAAAAAAAAAAAAAAAAAAAAAACTAAAACCATCAGCCTAGACCTCAACTAAAAATCCACATTGTAATTCACACGACTTGGATTTTCTGAAGATGGATTTCAAAACCGCGGTTTTTTTTCAAAAAACTTAGAACCTGCTAAAATTTTCCCGATGGATTTCACTCCAAAAACTACGTAAAACTTACTATTGAAGTCAGTGGGATGGCATGAAAAACAACCAACTTGTGCACGTTATTTGGCGCAGATCCGTGTCCAAAAACTCAATAGTGCTCTATGATGCCAAAATGATTGATAACCGGACACGAAAACGGTGTCAAAATCCGACGGAGATAGATGACAAAAACCGAAAACCAAGTTAAAAATCCTTTCAAATACTCGTTGGACGACGCGGTTTTAGGATTCGGAATCCGACAAGCATTTTGTCCTTTTGTTGTGTGGATGTACCCCAAGACTCTGTATCAATCCTTTAAGCATTTCCTGCTGTATTATATGCTGCTATAGATCAGTAGGCATGTTCAAAGTGATGGTTTACCTTTAAAGGGGGTGTCCAGAGACATAAGTCCAGACTCCAGATGCGTCTTGGGGTCCTGGCATCTCTACTTTCCTTTGGGTTCTAGCACAGAACAGCGCTTCCCTTGCACTGTGTCGGAGACGTGTATGGCTATGTTCACATGGCTGATTTTGGGACGGATTTCAGTCCGTATTGCGCGCCGTACTGCGCACAAATACGGCTGAAATCCATCCCAGTCATTATACGGTATCCACAGTTTCAATAGAGAACTAATGGATTCCGTCTCACTCTCACACCGCTCGCCGTATTTCGCGAGCGGCGAGGAGAGGAAAGTGTACCAATGGCACATTATCCCGGCCGGGATTTGCGCCGTGGATAATGAAAGTCTATGGGGCCGGCGAGCTGCCCACCCCCCCCCCCTACACAAGCCGTAATTGCGGGCATAAGCCGTGCCGCAATTACGGCGTCAATCAGCCATGTGAACATAGCCTATGAAGGGAGCTTGCTGTGTGAGTCAGCTCTTTACCCATCTGCCTTCTCATTGCAGAAGCCGTAAGGGTATGTTCACTGGGCATATTTGTGGACCGCACTTCTTCTAGGGTGTAATTGTGCTGCAATATGTCTGAAGTACGGCCTGAAAATACGGTAACATAGCACTCATTGAGTGAAAGTGAATGTGGTCCGACCCAGAATGCTTTAGAGGTACGCACTGGCCAGCATGTACTTCTAAAACACCCGGCATATAGCAGCGCGCACAGTACGTGCCACTATACGCCGGTAAAGGTCATGTGAACATACCCTAAGGATTCAAATAAAGAAGGGTCCAGATATGATTCTATCTGCATGCAGGTGCCAGTGGTTGTGCAGTTTTTTGCGTGGTTGTTTGCTCCTAAGGCCACATTCACATCACATCTTTGGGTCTTCTTATCCTGACATATACCGAGGCAGAGGCACAGGGGGACTCTTGGATTACATTTACTCTGTATAACCTCATATTCATGGGATCCAGTGGTGGAGGATACGGCCTCAGAGACCGATGACCAGTGTTAGAGGGAAATAGAAATGCTGGAAAAATGGCGCATCAATCAACCAACCAATCCAAAACTCAGCTGAGCCCAGGAAAATTTGCTAATTTCTAGAATAGAATTTAAAAAAAATCTGTATTTTCTTAATGAGTGTATGGATGTGTAAATCTTTGCCTGGTCTAAGAGGTGCCACTTTCACTGAACCTGTTCTGCCAGTTATTTTGTCCTCCCCGGTGGGACGTGACTGCCATTTTTCTGCATTGCTTTACTGTCTACAAGTTCATTTCTCTGTTTACTTTCTTGAGTGTCCATTGTAAGGTCTAGCAGCTCAGTTTGGCGAATGTGAAGAATGCCGGAGGTGGGGGCGAGGGGTTGTTCTCGTCATGTTTACAGCTTTAAAACGAAAGCATTTCTCTTGCTGTTGTTGTCCTTACGCCCTTAGGCTATGTCTCCACGGCAATGTTAAAATGCCGTACAAAATCCACCGGCATTTTAACATCACCCAAAAAAGTTACAAACCCTGAAGAGGCCGTCTGTGGACATTGAAATTATTTGGCTTTTGTGCAAATATGAAATGTACTGTAGTTCTGAATACTGCACCAATATTCCAGTTCCAGGCCCTTCCCTGCAGTCTTTTGCCCCGGAGTGCCATTGACATGTGAAGGGTGTTCCACTTTCTGGCACAGTTTGTGAGCTTGGGCACCATTTACATGACATTAGACTCTACATCTGTGGTATTCATTGGGGTACAATGAAAAAATAAATGGGTCCCCTAACGCATGCTGTGATGTAGCCATCGCGCTCCTTAGAAAATAAATTTAGTCCTATGCACAAACGTTGTCGTTATACAGGTTATGTGCCGGATGTAGAAGCATGTTAGCCAACACTCTAGTGTTCTGCATGGAAAGTGTATTTTTCTGGGAAAAGGCGCAAACCTAGTTCAAATAGGACTCTACTTGCTCTATAGAACTGTGGCGGTTATGTCGCGGAATCCATAGGGTTACATAGATAAAGCGCTTAGTACGGTGTTAACGGCCCCCTGGTAGCCTTTCTTCCCTGTCACGGCTGCTGCACCACCGTAAGCATTTATAGCCTATCGATACGATACCCTCAGAGACCCACATCTATCTTCAGAAAGGGTTCCAAAAGTCTTCAATCAGAACAGACAGGAGGTCGCGCATGCACAGCCACTTAATTTCAGTGGAACTTCCAAGTACAGCCGACCACACACAATTGGCTGAACAGCTATAAAACAATGTAGGAACCCCAGAGGGACCTTTTTCAAGATTGGTGCTGGACACCTTTCTGGGATTCGCACCCATCAGGCAATTATAGAATATCCTATTGATATACCATAAATGTCTGATATAAGAACTTCTTTAAGGCCAAAAATCACCACCACACAAACACTTAAACTTTTTTTAATAAATTAAATTATAAGGCTTTTCTCAAATACAGGTCATTGGCAAATGAGACTATTTCCCTCCGTTTTACAAGGAAACGGGTTTTGCTTTCACTTTGTCAGACAGATCACAATCTGTTAAGATTCCTTCTGTGGGAGATACCAGTTGTACAGGGAGAGCTGAGGACACGGCTGCTTGTACAGGGTTTATCTGAGTTTCTCACTGTACATACACTGTGGCAGGCACAGCACACTGAGGACATATGTCTGACAGGGTTTATCTGTTGCTTCAAGCCTCCTCCTCCTCCATAGCAAACGGGCATCTATATTACACTGCTGCTTGTGAAAGGGTACGGCCACATGGCATAGACAAAATATTCGGTTTAAGAATAGGGCCGGTATTTTATCGTCTACTGATGATTTTGGGGGATGTTTCTGTTTGCGGATTTGCCCGTCATCCTTAACCATTCAATAGCACACCTTCCGTTCGAGAACCAGGCTGAAGATTGTGCGTGTGCCGAGTTTTTCAAAATGCCAGCGCTATGAAAATCCGCCCAGTAGAAAACCGTGCAGTGTAGACTACTGGCGGATTTCCTAATAAAGTGCATGTGGAGGGTTGGCAGTCTGTTTTTAAATCCGACAAAAAAAACCCTGCAGTGTGGTTGTACCCTAATAACACCCAGCATGAAGATGGCAGCAATGAACTTCCCAGTGAACAGATGGTACAGACTTACAGGCTTCCCCCTCTCAGAAGCGGGAAGTTTCACTGTCACCAATGATCCATCATGCTGTCAGCAACTTCAATCCTGTCTTAAAGGGTCAACCTTTTTTTTTTTTTTTTTTTTTTTAATATACTGATTGCAGGGGAAATGATCTCATTTCCCTATTTAAACATGTTTTAGAAAGCTTATATTTTAGTCTATCTCGTCATCAGGTTCTCTGGAGATGATGGGTTCTCTTTAAGAAAGTTTTTGCTCTGATCGCATGCTATCATTTTATTACTGTCCCTTGTTATGAGAGCTAATAGTTCTATTTAGAGCTTGGAACGTGCTTTGTGAGCATAGTTTTATTGGCCTGGTTATAGCTGCTCTTACTAGTCATAAGCTGTTTAGGAAACAGTCGTCTTGTTTTTACCTACCTGTATAAGAGTTGAATCCTGTCCTGTGTTCATTATCTCCCAAGCAGAGCTTCTCATGAAGTGTCGTAGAGAATTAGTGATGACTTAAAATCTCCCACCAGACCAGAATCCCGGGCTGAGCACCCAGTACAGACCCTTAGATTTCGGTGTCACTGTTACAAGAGCTGTGATATGGATCCAGAGTGTCTCCTATTTTGGTGAATGGGGGAGCTCCGGCATGTCATAAAAGAACAAGTAGATCGACTATAAATCTTGGTTCTAGACTCGGTCTACTTTTATATTCAGAACATTCATTCTCCTCTGTCATTATTCATCGGGAGCGAGGAAATAATTCATATTCTCTTTTGGGAATTATTCCCTTCTCCTTTTGTGCTGGGATCAGTCCTCATTCTTGTCAGTGGTGGACAACAGAACGGATCTCTTGAGCGTAATTGCGGGGCGTATTTCAGCGCCCTGCAATTATGGTAAATCATAGCTCTCAGACCTATAAATTACACCCATCTACCCTGGCGTACAATACGCGCTGAGAAAAAAGCGACATGGCACTTCTTCCTGGCATTTACATGTCGGGGATAATAGAAGTGAATGGAGCCGAACCCTCTCGCTGGCCAGCGCGTACTTCTAAAACACCCGGCGCATGGCGCACCTACAGTACGCGCCGCAATACGCCATATGAACATACCCTAAGTTCAGTGTAATCAGTTGGCCTTTGATTATATGGATGCACTCATTGTGATAATCCTTTGTGCAGAGACTGATGTTTTAGCAAAACTAAATCGCTGTGGAAGAGCTTCTGATTGGCCTCTGCAGTTCTGGATCCCAGTTACTGGGTCCTATATGTAAGTGGGTTTAACAGGGTGAGAAAGAAATGGTTGCCGCCACATCTGTCCAGGGGTTGTATGGTATTGCAGCTTGACTCTATTGAAGTGAATGGGGCTGCGCTGCAATACCAGACACAACCAGTGGATAGGTGTAGCACACTTTATGGAGGAAAGCAACTGTGTTTGTCTAATCCTTAAAAACCTATTAGGGTATGTTCACACGGCATCTTGCGGTGGGTACCTGTGCATGCCGCAAGACGCTGTGCGTTTAGAAGAACACGCTGAAATAAGCTGTGTGAACATACACTTGTGCTCGTTCACACGGCTTATACTGGGACTGATTTCAGCCATATTGCGCGCCGTATTTGCGCTCCAATACGGCTGAAATACGTCCCAGTAATTACGGTAATCCACAGTTCTCATAGAGAACTATGGATTCTGTCTCCTCTCCCCGCAGGGAGAAAGTGACATGTCAATTATTTACGGTGTGTACGCGCCGTGAATAATGGACGTCTATGGGGCCGGTGAGCTGCTGGCCCTCCGTCCCCGAAATTACGCCGGCAATAAGCCTTGTGAACTGGCCCTTACAGAGTCTTAGGTCTTTATGGACATTCTGAGAGTGGGGGGGATCACCATATATTGGGTAATTTTCCGTTGGACTTGAGTGTGAAAGATAACTGCAAAGAAAGAATGCTTTCAAAACTAGAGGTGTTAGTTTATTTTTATTAATTAAAATTTGGAAGTGAAAGAACAAATGAGAAATCTAAATCCAATCAATATTTGGTACGACCGCCCTTTGCCACTAAAACAGCATGAGTTCTTCTAGATACGTGTACACTGTTTTTGAGGTAACCAAGCAGGGAGGTTGTTCCAAACATCTTGGAGCAGTAACAGATTTTCTGTCGATAAGGCTTACTCAAATCCTTCTGTCTCCTCATATAATCCTAGGCAGACTGGAATTGATGAAGGGATGTTTTTCCTTTGGCCTCTTTTTTGGGGTAAGTTCACATGGCGTGTTCGATACGGTTTTTATTTTAGGATACGTTTTTTTTTTTAGGATAAGTTTTTAGATGTGTGTTTTTGGATCTGTGTTTCGGACCCTAAACGGACCCAAACACGCATCTAACAATGTACTCAGATGAGTGATCACTAATGCGTGTTTACATGCATCTTTTGGATCCATATATTCTGCACCTGCCTAAGGCCTGGTCTACACAGCGATGGTTTCTGGTCTGATTTTCGGTGGTTTCAGTATTTACAATCTGCTGAAAATCCCACTGTAACCAGTGCCCCATAGACTGCAATACAACATCCGAGCTGTAGTCTACACAGCATGGATTTTTTATTGTCGGATTTGTAAACCGCCGGCCTCAGCCGTAATATAGAACATGTTCTATGTTCCAACAGATTCCCATATACTACTTTGTACTGGGCCTGCCAAAATCCAAAAACAGACCGTGTGGTTTTTTTTGCGCAAAACATTTGACTATTTTTTGGGCCTTCTTCACAGCTCAATGGCTGGACTAGACTCAACCCAGTAGCAGGCATCTCTGGCCTATATGCTAGCTGGGAAAAATTAACAGGTGCAGCTAATTACTGGGCACCAGCTCACATACAGTACCTCACTGCTAGGGGAAGAATTAGATGATAAAGAACTGCACATTAACTTAATACCCGTTCATACCAGCATGCAGAAAAGCCACAGTATAATGCATGGGGAGATTGCACAAATGCAAAAATACCAAGACTGGGTTCAGTCTAGTCCAGCCATTGAGCTTAGAACATGGCACAAAAAATTGTTGTGTTTTTTTGGATAAGTAATGTCCCATTTTTTGGGGGAGGGGGATTTTTTTTTTTTTTGTACAAACCTGTTTTCCGAAGGCTTTTTTACTTATGCTGTGTAGACATGGCCTAAAGCTGTTGCACAGAAATGTAGATGCCTATGTATTGAGATGTTGTCACTCGCCAATGGTGGCTAAGGCTGGGGGTTACAGCTTATTGCCAAAGTTTAATCATTTAGAGAAGGGGATCTTTAAATGGAAAATGTTGTATTTGAGAGAGAGGGATATCCGTGCATCTCCTGGATCTGACCAGTTCTAGAAGCTCTGCAGTTGACTTTCTTGGGTGGTGAAGCATAAAGGAAAGCTTGTACTAGCTACATAAATGGTAACAGACCTTGTCAAACTGAAGTGTTTTATCCCGTCAACAGTTCTCCTTGCTGTTTTTGTTACACTCAAGACCCTTTAATCTTCTTATCTGCTTGCAAGGGGGGAATTACAGGAACTGGAAGCTGTTTTGGCAGACGAGAAGCACATAGTGGGATTCGTGCAGAGAAGGTGGAAAGCTTGAAAAGTAAAAAAAAATAACAAAAAAAAAAGGCGGGGGGGGGCGGTTACTTATTACAGAGGGCATGCCGGAGCACCTTCAGGATGGAAAGTCACTCGGAAATGCTTAACGGCCCATAATGAGCTCTAGTGGAGCGTGTGGATGGTAATTTCTACCCACATCTTACAGCATTGTTGCTTGTAATCTTTCAGGAGAGCTACAGGGTTTAGGTAGATATCTGTTCCTGAAGGATAAGTGCATAAGATTGTGGTCTTACTGACCACTCCATTTCTTTATTGTTGTCTATAAAAAGTGAAAGGTTTAGCAGATACCTAAAATATTGCAAGATAAGTTGTGAAAATCCTTTTTAGAATACTTTGGGTTTTTTCCTAGAAGATGCTGGTTTTAAAACATTGGAGGACTTGCTTAGTTAGTGGAACAAGAGGCCACTCTGTTTGGTGGAAGACGCCACATGAAGGATCGGTGAGCTGGCATTTGTTTTTCTTTCTTAGTAGGTACCTACCACTAAAATACTTTGACATTTCAATGGTAAAATGGCCATAGATGTGAAATGTGAAGCAGCCAACATACATGACTGATTACCCTACTGGTCAATGTTGTTGCAAACCTACCTAACCATGTATGACCAAAGGCCACCAGATACATTAGGAAATAGCCATAGATTGAACACAGATCTGTCACCCTAAGACTTGGTTATGGATGACTCTCGACAGAGAAAATCCAGAGAATTTAGACTTGTCTGTTGGCAATTGGTTTCCATAAAGACTAGGTTTGTGCTGAGGACCTGAATTGTAGTCTGAATACTTCAATATATGGCTCTGAGAATTGAGCAAAACAACGATCTTCCTCTGGAGGTAACTACCCTTCAAAATCATGTCCGACTCATCCATGGTCATGAAAGTCTATTATATGGAAACCAAATAAGGAATGCCACCTGTAGACTTCTGCTTCAAGGGTTTTTGACCCTTGTCCATATAGAGCAGGGTACTGGTTGACTGGAGAGAATTTTATTGCACCCCAGGGGTTTTACTACTTATTGAAAAGAACTATCTGGTGGAGACCTCCAGGCAGCACTCTTTCAGAAAAGTGAATGCAAATTGGCCCTCCTCATTCATATAGAAGGAGACAGCATCCAGCGGGTAAGATGTACGAAACACTTCCTTTATTCCTGCAAAAAAAAAAAACACCCAAAGTGCAAGGGTTTGACCTGACGAGGTCTTTGTCAAAGTGCAAGGGTTTGACCTGACGAGGTCTTTGTCAAAGTGCAAGGTTTTGACCTGACGAGGTCTTTGTCAAAGTGCAAGGTTTTGACCTGACGAGGTCTTTGTCAAAGTGCAAGGTTTTGACCTGACGAGGTCTTTGTCAAAGTGCAAGGTTTTGACCTGACGAGGTCTTTGTCAAAGTGCAAGGTTTTGACCTGACGAGGTCTTTGTCAAAGTGCAAGGGTTTGACCTGACGAGGTCTTTGTCAAAGTGCAAGGGTTTGACCTGACGAGGTCTTTGTCAAAGTGCAAGGGTTTGACCTGACGAGGTCTTTGTCAAAGTGCAAGGGTTTGACCTGACGAGCTCTTTGTCAAAGTGCAAGGGTTTTGACCTGACGAGCTCTTTGTCAAAGTGCAAGGGTTTGACCTGACGAGCTCTTGTCAAAGTGCAAGGGTTTGACCTGACGAGCTCTTTGTCAAAGTGCAAGGGTTTGACCTGACGAGCTCTTGTCAAAGTGCAAGGTTTTGACCTAATGAGATCTTTGTCAAAGTGCAAGGTTTTGACCTGACGAGCTCTTTGTCAAAGTGCAAGGTTTTGACCTGACGAGGTCTTTGTCAAAGTGCAAGGTTTTGACCTGACGAGGTCTTTGTCAAAGTGCAAGGTTTTGACCTGACGAGGTCTTTGTCAAAGTGCAAGGTTTTGACCTGACGAGGTCTCTGTCAAAGTGCAAGGTTTTGACCTGACGAGCTCTTTGTCAAAGTGCAAGGGTTTGACCTGACGAGCTCTTTGTCAAAGTGCAAGGTTTGACCTGACGAGCTCTTTGTCAAAGTGCAAGGGTTTGACCTGACGAGCTCTTGTCAAAGTGCAAGGGTTTGACCTGACGAGCTCTTTGTCAAAGTGCAGTTTTGACCTGACGAGCTCTTTGTCAAAGTGCAAGGGTTTGACCTGACGAGCTCTTTGTCAAAGTGCAAGGTGTTTGACCTGACGAGCCTTTGTCAAAGTGCACGGGTTTGACCTGACGAGCTCTTTGTCAAAGTGCAAGGTTTGACCTGACGAGCTCTTTGTCAAAGTGCAAGGGTTTGACCTGACGAGCTCTTTGTCAAAGTGCAAGGTTTTGACCTGACGAGCTCTTTGTCAAAGTGCAAGGGTTTGACCTGACGAGCCTTTGTCAAAGTGCAAGGGTTTGACCTGACGAGCTCTTTGTCAAAGTGCAAGGGTTTGACCTGACGAGCTCTATGTCAAAGTGCAAGGGTTTGACCTGACGAGTCTTTGTCAAAGTGCAAGGGTTTTGACCTGACGAGCTCTTGTCAAAGTGCAAGGGTTTTGACCTGCGAGCTCTTTGTCAAAGTGCAAGGGTTTGACCTGACGAGCTCTTTGTCAAAGTGCAAAGGTTTGACCTGACGAGCTCTTGTCAAAGTGCAAGGGTTTGACCTGACGAGTCTTTGTCAAAGTGCAAGGGTTGACCTGACGAGCTCTTTGTCAAAGTGCAAGGTTTTGACTCTGACGACTCTTGTCAAGTGCAAGGTTTTGACCTGACGGCTCTTTGTTCAAAGTGCAAGGGTTTGACCTGACGAGCTCTTTGTCAAAGTGCAAGGGTTTGACCTGACGAGCTCTTTTTCAAAGTGCAAGGGTTTGACCTGACGAGCTCTTTGTCAAAGTGCAAGGGTTTGTACCTGACGAGCTCTTTGTCAAAGTGCAAGGGTTTGAAACCCGACGAGCTCTTTGTCAAAGTGCAAGGGTTTGACCTGACGAGCTCTTTGTCAAAGTGCAAGGGTTTGACCTGACGCAGCTCTTTGTCAAAGTGCAAGGGTTTGACCTGACGAGCTCTTTGTCAAAGTGCAAGGGTTTGACCTGACGAGCTCTTGTCAAAGTGCAAGGGTTTGACCTGACGAGCTCTTTGTCAAAGTGCAAGGGTTTGACCTGACGAGCTCTTTGTCAAAGTGCAAGGGTTTGACCTGACGAGCTCTTTGTCAAAGTGCAAGGTTTGACCTGACGAGCTCTTTGTCAAAGTGCAAGGGTTTGACCTGACGAGCTCTTTGTCAAAGTGCAAGGGTTTGACCTGACGAGCTCTTTGTCAAGTGCAAGGGTTTGACTGACGAGCTCTTTGTCAAAGTGCAAGGGTTTTGACCTGACGAGCTCTTTGTCAAAGTGCAAGGGTTTGACCTGACGAGCTCTTTGTCAAAGTGCAAGGGTTTGACCTGACGAGCTCTTTGTCAAAGTGCAAGGGTTTGACCTGACGAGCTCTTTGTCAAAGTTCAAGGGTGTGAACTGACGAGCTCTTTGTCAAAGTGCCAGGGTGTGTCCTGACGAGCTCTTTGTTCAAAGTGCAAGGGTTTGACCTGACGAGCTCTTTGTCAAAGTGCAAGGGTTTGACCTGACGAGCTCTTTGTCAAAGTGCAAGGGTTTGACCTGACGAGCTCTTTGTCAAAGTGCAAGGGTTTGACCTGACGAGCTCTTTGTCAAAGTGCAAGGGTTTGACCTGACGAGCTACTTTGTCAAAGTGCAAGGGTTTGACCGGACGAGCTGTTGGTCAAAGTGCAAGGGTTGGACCTGACGAGCTCTTTGTCAAAGTGCAAGGGTTTGACCTGACGAGCTCTTTGTCAAAGTGCAAGGGTTTGACCTGACGAGCTCTTGGTCAAAGTGCAAGGGTTTGACCTGACGAGCTCTTTGTCAAAGTGCAATGGGTTTGACCTGACGAGCTCTCTGTCAAAGTGCAAGGTGTTTGACCTGACGAGCTCTCTGTCAAAGTGCAAGGGTTTGACCTGACGAGCTCTCTGTCAAAGTGCAGGGTTTGACCTGACGAGCTCTCTGTCAAAGTGCAAGGGTTTGACCTGACGAGCTCTCTGTCAAAGTGCAAGGGTTTGACCTGACGAGCTCTCTGTCAAAGTGCAAGGGTTTGACCTGACGAGCTCTCTGTCAAAGTGCAAGGGTTTGACCTGACGAGCTCTCTGTCAAAGTGCAAGGGTTTGACCTGAACGAGCTCTCTGTCAAAGTGCAAGGGTTTGACCTGACGAGCTCCTGTCAAAGTGCAGGGTTTGACCTGACGAGCTCTTTGTCAAAGTGCAAGGGTTTGACCTGACGAGCTCTCTGTCAAAGTGCAAGGGTTTGACCTGGCGAGCTCTCTGTCAAAGTGCACCGGTTTGACCTGGCGAGCTCTCTGTCAAAGTGCACCGCTCGACCTGGCGAGGTCTCTGTCAAAGTGCACCGCTTCGACCTGGCGAGGTCTCTGTCAAAGTGCACCGTTTCGACCTGGCGAGGTCTCTGTCAAAGACCTCATTAGTTCGATATGTTGCACTTTGGGTGTTGCTTTGGAGGAATAAAGGAAGTGTTTTGTACATCTAACCCGCTGGATGCGGTCGTCTCCTATATGGATGTTTGATTGCACTGAGGGCCCCGTGGATTCAGGGGTTTGAGACTTGTACATCCAAGTTTCCTAAAAGTTGTGCTGCTGGGTCCCTACTATTTTTGTGCATTTTTTTAACATCATTTGTTGCATTATGCAACGTACCCCCCCCAAAAAAATAACTGCTGTTATTTTATAATTGAGTCAGTGTGTAAACATAGCCCTGTTATGTGAACACTGCTTTTCAGAGTAGTCCCCTTTAGGTGGCACCTCCAGAGATTTTCTTCCTTTTTTAAGAGCTAATTTACATACTCTTCCCATGGTGCACTGCTTGTAAGTCTCCATGCATAAATTGACACTCCTGACTGAGAACCAGTATCGCCTCTTGGCCAGTATTTGCCATGTATTTTGCAAGATATTTTGAGCAAAAGTTCCTGAAATCTTCATAGCACAGATCTAGATTATTTTACGACCACTCCTATTTAGGATCTAATATCGAATTCCTAAAACGTCTGCTGACTTCATGGCTTAATGGCCTGTTAGTTTCTTACAAAGCTCTACCGTTATCTTAATAATTCAATTGCACCCATAGAATGCCACTAAACAGGTCTCTAATGCGATGCCAACAGGGCAGGGCCCAGAGCAACATTTATTGCTTCATCCTGATTTCTGCTTGTTGGGCCTCATTTACTTTCCTGTAATGCTGAGTGACCGCATCTCTGTTTCTCATCCAAAACCTTCCTTGTCCTCGCCACAAAGTTGTGGAATTCCACAATGGCTAGCTGAAGATGTCTTTAAGGGGTTGTCTCATCTCAAAGTTTCATAGAATGCATGAATGAAATTATGCAGCTTTGCTCTGTCACTTTCTGGTCAAGTTGTCTGTAATTAGCATATGAGCTCGTGTATTCAATTTCTCTGTTTTTTAAATGTTTTTTAAATCTAGATTAAATAAATTACCTTCTCTGAGGTCCTGAGAAGCTTCTGAGCTAATGTAAACAGTGTCTTTTGTCTGAAAGATCAGATAACAAGCAAGCTCCCACCTTCCGGAGTTCTGTGCTGCAGCAACCTGTGTGATGTCACTCCCTGCTATCAGATAAAACAAACAGCAGGGAAGAAGGCGTACACAGGTCTGTCCCTAGAGAAACCAGAACGCCCTCAGAAGGTGATAAAATCACTTGTAGCTCCTTAACAAAAAAAGATGAACAAAGTAATATATTTGGAAAACATCTTTATTTAGTGTTCCCTACGTTTTGAAAGCTATTCTTTGTAGTGATACAATGCATTTAATCTACTCTGTTCGGGAAGTACATATACTATTCATAACCTTTTCATCTTTTACATTGACTGATCTGTAAATTTACTCTGTTCTGTAATATACTGTTTAGTTTGCCCTTCGTTTCAGAGACCATAAAAAAAAAAAATTTGACTGACTTGTTGGTGTAGCTGGAACCCCTCCTCATTTGTGTGCAGTGGTTTATTCCCCAACAAACAGGGTACTTCCCCCTAACTTACTGAAGCCATGTGGAGCATACCACTGTAAAGAGATAACTGGGGTGTTCGGACTACAGTAAGTTGGTGAAATTGTTTGACTCCAATGTGGGCAGCAAGAATTTCTGTTCTTGTTGTTGTACATTCTTGTTGTTTTCTTGCTTGGGTCTCCATAGCAGAAAGGGGGGAGAGGGAAACGACTTCTGGTAACAGACTGTGGTCCATACCCCTCATAAATCATTGTGGTATGCTCTGTTCTGCAGAAATACACTCAGTTGTGCCGAGTAGCCATGTTTGATCTGGAACAGACCACTGAATGTGTATAACGAGGGGGTATGTGGTTATGCTAAAAATATTAGTCTAGGGATTTTTCCTAAAAGTATGTGCAAGACGTGGCGGCAGGTGGTGTAGGTTCCGCAGCGTCACCAAAAGACCTACAAGGATTGCTTTTTATATTAAAGATCTTGCAAAAACAAGTCACTTTGAAATATGTGTTCATTAAGTGTCCTACCTATTCCTAGATATCCCCTCTTGTATGGGCTGCATCAGCTCCTCAGGTCGCTATAGCTACAGACCTGTTTGATCTCTCCTGATAAGCTACCACAACTGGTCGCTATAGCTACAGACCTGGTGTCCTCAGCAGCTCGTTACTGCAGACCAGTAGAAGCCTTAACACTGAATTCAAAAATGAAACTTAGAAAACTGGACGAGGGAATAAAGGGTTTTCTCACTACATTGATTCAACAGCCTTTTTTCTAGAGCAGTCTCTGTAAGCGCTGGAAAGTAGAGGAAAGCTCTGATCACTTTGATTGCCGTGGTCCGTGACTGCAGCATAATTAAAGGGCATTCCCCTGCTCTGTCGGGTGATCGGGACTCCCGGTGACCTGATGGAGCCCATGGAATGCCTGTACAGTCAGCCCTGGGGACCTGGAGTAGTCTTAGGGCCCGTTTATACGGCAGAGGACAAATACCGTATAAACGATATAAACTTGCACATATTCTGTATGAAAACCGGACGGAAGAATGTGCATGTTGAATGATATCCGGGCGGCCCGCAGGGCGGAAAACCCGTACAGTGAGGACCACTGCACGGGTTTTCCATAGGAGCTCATTTGCGGCCGGTCTTTCAGACAGTCTGCAAACCCGAAAACTGTCTGAGAGGGGGGAGAGAAGTACACAGGTCGGTCACTTGGGGAACCAGAGAGAGCCAGGAAGGTGATAAAATCACTTATAGCTACTAAACAAAAAAAATGTACAACGCAATATATTTGGAACACATCTTTTAGTGTTCCCAACTTCTTGAACACTGATCTTTGTAGCGAGACAACCCCAGGCCTAGGGGTTAAAGAGAACCTGTCACATAGGTTATGCCCCCCCCTTGCTGAGGACAGCACAAGCTAGTGTCAGACCTGCTGTTTCCAGCACTGTGTCACTTATTCTGTAAGATGCTGGAGTTTTAGAGCATTTACCCCTCAAATCTTATTCATGAGCATGTTAGCCCCGCCCACCAAAGGCTAGCCCCGCCCACTGACAGTTATTCACATGTTTCTACCTATTCAAAGTAATAGGTTTGTCAGTTGAGGTGGGCGGGGCATGAAAAAAAACTGACTGACTCTTCTGGCTGAAAACTGCAGATTTGAGCATTAAATACATGAAAACTGCTGCATCTTACATAATATAGGACACAGCGCTGGGAACAGCAGGTCTGACACTAGCTTGTGCTGCTCTCAGCAAGGGGGGCATAACCTATGTGACAGATTCCCTTTAAGCTTCTGTGACCAGGTCGTGTCCTCTTTGCAGCGATGAGTATCAGATCGGTGAAGGCTTGGCGCTCTGATGGTGCCTGTTCTAGTAATGCAGCTTTCTTTACAGATCTGTGTATGAGCTGCTCAGAGGAGGATTTGCTGGTTTGTGGTCTCTGGTCAGACATTTACCTTTGGAATTTTACATTGAGAATTATCGAACGTTTTTCCGTCTCTGCCTCTCGGGGAATATTCTACTGCATGGACGTCAGTTTCTTCACTCGTATCAGTCGGGATCCGGTTGAGCTGCGCGTGGTTATCTCTGGCTGTTTCTAGTTACACTTGTCTGGTGCAGCTTGTCCTTCCAATGTAAAGTTCAAGTTCCCCGGAGGAGCACCCCCAGCATCCGTTAGCAGCTCGTTTGACCTAAGATGCTGTGGATCGTTTCAGGATCTTGTGAAACAGGACCAGTCACCCTATTCTGCCGCCAGCTCTGCAGGGTTTGTGTAAGTCAAGGGCACCTTGTAGATGTGTGCAGGGCGTGCACGTAGGAGAAAGCGAGGACTATAATCACCAGGCCCTGGAGGCCACACAAGCTGCAAACGTTACCCGGGGACTTGTGTTGTAGGTTCTGAGATGTCTTGGTGTCCTATATTGTTATACTGCATAAATGCAATGATTGGGCTACATTCACAGAGGTCGCCATTGCTGCCGGAAAATATGAGCAAAACCACAGAAAAATGGGACATAAATTACTAGAAAACTACAAAGCTCTGCTGACAGCTCAATGGCTGGTGGATATCCTGAATCCCAGCAGCAGGCGTCTCTGGCCCTTGTGCTACATGGGAAAGATATAGCAGGTGCCGGTCATTAATGAGCAAATGCTCTAGATACAAGTTCACACCAGCATGCAAAAAGCCACTGTATAACATTTCGGGAGACTGCACAAATGCAACAATACCGCTGAAAATTGCATATAGATAAAGCGATACAAAGGGTAACGCCATTCATACAGGTACACCATGCTGGGTTTTCGCTTATATCACCCACAAAAAATATGGGAAAATATGAGCACACATCAGGAATGTTGGACAAATTCACTCTTGGAAAATCCACCGCTGATTGTAGTACCACGTATGTGGAGGAGATACTCATCTGCTCCACATGCTGCAGAATTTCTCATAGAAATGTACTGTGGATTTTAGAGGACCCCCTTTACAAGTTACAATTTAGTGAGGATAAAGAATTCTGCCGTCTTCGTGTCGATCACCTGGACACCCGCAGAATAAACTGCAAACCCAT
Organism: Phyllomedusa bahiana; assembly: GCA_025379985.1. Classification (NCBI taxonomy): domain Eukaryota; kingdom Metazoa; phylum Chordata; class Amphibia; order Anura; family Hylidae; genus Phyllomedusa; species Phyllomedusa bahiana. The sequence continues at coordinate 33,849 of JAODAL010013002.1, forward strand.
ATAGGTGTCAGTTTTCAAAACTAATCTACATTTACCCTCCTTACTAGTTTTGCTGAAATAGGTCTCGGTTTGGTCTGACGATGGGTCAGCCGAACCTGTGAGGAAATGTACGGAACCAGAATTTGTCTCCAGTCCTAAGTTTTTGGGGATTTTAGAGCTACACCTGCTGTTCTGCAGCATTTCTGGTCTGTCACTTCCCTTTACTATAATGTAGGTCAGGCATCCTCAAACTGCGACCCTCCAGCTATTGGGAAACTACAACTCCCATCATGCCTTTATGGTCTCTAGAACAGTGGGAATGTGGGGAGTGGTAGTTGCCCAACAGCTGGAGGGCCGCAGTTTGAGGCTGCCTGACGTAGAGGGTTAGCACTATGTTATGATACTTAGGCTATGTTCACACAGGTTAAACTGGGGTGCACTTCACCCTGTATTTCGTGGCGTACTGCGCTCTAATACGAGCAAAATGCACCCCAGTCATTATGGTAATCCACAGTTCTCATGGAGGATTACGCCTCCTCTCCCCAGGCGTACAATACGACGCGCGGGGAGATGTGACATGTCATTTATTCACGGCACTCACATGCCGCGAGTAATGACGTTCTATGGGGCCCACGGGATGCTGCCCCCCCCTGCATCGCGAACACCCAGCGTAATTGCGGAGCGTACTATACGCCCTTTGAACTTAGCCTTAGAAGCGCTGCTGGACTGGCAATAAGTAGACCGGTAAGTGAACTTCTAAAAATCCTCCAAAAAAAACCCCTCTAATACCTCCACTTAAGGTTTAAGAGGTTTTCTCACTACAGAGATTAGCTTTTGACATGTAGGGATAGGTAATTGCAGACTTTTTATTAAATTAATTTGATTTTACTTAGGAGATGAGACTTTTTCTGAGTGCATACAGGTTTATATGGTTACCTCACCAAAACTATAACGATTTTTTTTTTTAACCTAAACTTTTTATTGGTCATATATAAAGTATTACAAAACAGAATAAGGTACATGCCATTGTAAGACCAAATTTTAACTTTTATCCCCAAAAACAACCCAGCCCACCTCCCAAATCCATCTCCAGATTCAACACAGATGTAATAATGAAATATTAATAATAGTCAAACAATTCCTGTCATCATAAAGTTGTAACTGGCTGTCGCACTGCCCCCATCCACACAATCCCTGGGACTTCCACAGTGAGATCCCCAACACCAAAACTGGATCTGATTAGAACGGGGAGTGACATCGCCATGGACGGAGCTCAATCTCTGAGCAGACTCATTATCTCTAACAAGATTAGCTTTTGTTTACAGATTAGTTTTCACTCCTCACAGCACTTGTAGCTTTGTTTACTGAAGATTAGATCCCATGAACTGCTCTTTGTAATGTCTCAGCTAGTTACCGAGAAGCTAAATGTTAATCACTGCTGTAGAACCACTCACAGCCTGAGGAGAACAGAGTGAAAGGCGAGCTGCCGGTGGCTGTGGAACTACCTCATGAGAACTCCTTTAAGGTGTCTGGGTCCCTTCCGCCCCCCATCAAATTGCATAGTTTTGGGAGAAGTTTGACACCAATTTGAATCTGCTCTTTACCAATCCCCTCACTCTTTGTGCCAACACTTCTGGTCCCCTACAGATCTTTCATAGCAATTCTGACCCATGTGAACTTGATTTGATGTCTTTTTATGTTATACATCTTTTCAGAGACTCTGAATGGCACAAAACATTGCAGTAGCCTTCCCTCCGCAGCGTTGGCACAATGTAGGTGTCATGTTTTATAGCTGCCCTGAGCGTCTATGGCAGCTGGTTTTGTTAAACAGAGACTCAAGTGTTAGTGGGGGTACAGCGTGGGCACATAGATTTCTATTGCAGCCATATTTGGGATCTATGTGACGTGGATCCAGAGGATAGTCATAGAATGCCCTGCTCTAGAAAGGAGGGGATGATAATGTGTGTTGGAGAATTTCTAATTCGTTCTAACATGGCCCTTAAAAGGGAACCTGTCATTGGGTTTATGCTGCCCTATTTGAAAGCAGAATGTGATGGAGGTAGAGAAACTGAGCTCTGATATATAGGGTTATATGATAGAGGGAGAGAAGCTGAGCTCTGTGATATATAGGGTTATAACATAGATGGGAGAAGCTGAGCTCTGTGATATATAGGGTTATATAATGGAGGGAGAGAAACTGCATTGGTTATATGGGCTATTTGAAGATGGAGTGAAGCTGAGCTCTGTGATATATAGGGTTATAAGATAGATGGGAGAAGCTGAGCTCTGTGATATATAGGGTTATATAATGGAGGGAGAGAAGCTGAGCTCTGATATATAGGGTTATATGACAGAGGGAGAGGAGCTGAGCTCTGTGATATATAAGGTTATATGACAGAGGGAGAGGAGCTGAGCTATGGGATATATAGGGTTATATGATAGAGGGAGAGGAGCTGAGTTCTGTGATATATAGGGTTATATAATAGAGGCAGAGAAGCTGAGCTCTGATATATAGGGTTATATGACAGAGGGAGAGGAGCTGAGCTCTGTGATATATAGGGTTATATAATAGAGGAGAGGAGGTGAGCTCTGTGATATAAAGAGTTATATGTTCATCTCTGAAGTATGAGTTTTATGATTTGATGCTGAATTTCTGAGTAAACAACTGAAAAGATCTATGGGTGAGGTCAGCAGGACTCGTATTGTCACTTAAGGAGTCCGGTCAGAATTTACTCTGCTTTTTATCTAGTAATCCTTCCCCAAATCATATAACCCCATGTATCACAGAGCTCAGCTCCTCTCTCCTACTGCATCATGTTCTCGGGATACCATAAACCATCTGACGAGTTCCCTTTATCGATGTCTTTGGAGGATTGTAACCAGAGAAAGTCCAATGAAAACTACTTGAACGTTGCTTCATCCAACTTGTATCCCCCCCATTGTTGTTTCTTCCTTGTATCTTGTCACCCCAACTTACCATTTTCTCGCACTTTATCATTTGATCCTTTAACGCTGCCATTACTAGGAACAGAGAGTGGGAAGTATAACAATCCTAGGTAAGACTTTTCAGCAATAAAACACAATTAGATCCTCGCTACATTAGATGCCAGAGGCTAAATGAAAGTTGATTGAAAGGCATTAGAAGGCTTTAGTTTGCTTTTCTTCTGTGGGATTGTACTTTGAAGCATATGTAACATAAAGCTGCTCTCACCCTTTAATTATGACAGGGTCATTTACCGAATCTTCCTCTGTGTGGCGTGTGACATGGACGGATCCTATTGAATTTGAGGAAAAATACTCAAATCTGCAAGAAACCTTTGACAAATTCTGCACCAGTTGATGTGGACTTTTGGGTGCGGATTTAGGTTGAATAGACACGGGATGGGTTTGCTGCAAATTTTCTGTGTGAATTTCTGCACCGAAATCTGCAGCGGATTACAGTACCAGCCGTATAGACTGGATTTTACAAATCCCATACCCACATGGCAGAAATTTTCTGATTCATGGAAAGAGACCTGCGTTGCAGATTTTTAAATCCGCAGGATGTTTATTTCAGCTGCATATTTTACCCCATTGAATTGAGTGGAGTAAAGTCTGTACCAGGGCTGTGGAGTCAGTCGGCGCCCATTTTGCAGGAGTGACTCCAACTCCCAAAATATTTAAGTTGGTACCGTTAGTACGATGCAGTGCCAAGAGGAATATGGTCCGGCCAGTGTTACTGCCATGGAGCAGGCAAAGCGCTGCCCCAGGGGAAAATATTCTGCTCCCATAGCAAACAGATTGACTAGATTTCAGGAACATTTTTCACTTGCTTTCAAAGTAGCAGAGTTCACCCGTTCATCAAAACTGACTGTGCCTGAGGCAATTCCTTTATACCCTGACATTGTTAGTGATGTTGCCCCTGTGTTTACCGCTTTGCCACCAACCTAAGTTAGTATAGAGAGGCCGTTCTCTAGCCTGGAAATGAGATCAGATTTGAGGTGATCTATGAAGGGTCTGATGGAGGCAGTACTATTTCTCAGAACAAATTCATAGGCTCTCTACAAATGTTATTCAGGACATTTTACACAGACAAGCAAAAGGGTAACAATGTTTTGAACATTTGACTTTCAGGCTCCATATCTCACCATCTACAGCTTTGAACGCGAGACTCCCATCATTTTATAGACCATCATCTTGGCGATCTCAAACATAACTTTGACCTGCTTAGTTCTCCAGATTTGTCATGTAACTGACATTGTTAATGTTGCTTCTGGTAGTGGAACAATCTTTTTCTTCTTGTATACTACACGTTACACCCTGTTCTCACATTCCCTAATAGCCCAGTGTTATTAGGCTGATTCCCAAGTGAAAGGTCCAGAAAACAGAAACCGCATCATCCAGCTCATTGGTGGCATTTGTCGGCCAAGAAAATTGCCAAACTGCATCATGTGAGGCCCTGACAGCTGGAAGAATATGAAATGTCTGTCCATCCATTCAGAAGCCAAGAGGTGAACGTCCAGGCAAAATATCAGTCAGCTAGTTGGCTTATCACAAGGCCTATTCTAATGCGACAGACATGGCAGTGGAGGTGGCTCGTAGGCTTCATAATGGTGAGACCAGACATCCATTCAATACGCTTTACACAGGTCTGGAATGATGCCCGAAAAAAGGTGAAGAAGCTGCGACTTCAATCTCATCATAAGAAGCGTCGGCTCGAGTTTGCAAAAAAGATTGGAAACGGGTGATTTGGAGCAATGAGATGAAAGCCAATAGACCGGGCACTGATTGGGGACATGGGTATGGAAGAATAGAGGCAAAAGGGGGCTAACGGATTGAGAAATTGAAGAAACTGTCCAGTGGAGGAAGCCTGAGGATATGGGGTTGTTTTACAGTCAATACTTGACCAGGGTCAATGTGGATCTCAATGCTGAGCTGTGTGTGAGTATCCTATAACAGGAGTTACTTCATACACTCGAGTACTATGGGTATGAAAAGGACAACGTAGTGTTCCAGCAGGACAACGACCCGAAGCAGCCGTCAAGGTTGGAGAAGGAAAGGTTCAATGACAATGAAGTAGAGTTGCTGTATTGGCCTCCACAGTCCCCAGACCTCAACCCAATCCAACACTTGTGGGTAGAGTTGAAGAAAAAGCTGTATTTGTACCCAAGTCCATTCTGCACCAACATTGGGAATGTGTAGAAGAGACCTGGGATCAGATTTTGGTCAAGACATGCTTGAGTCTGATCCAGAGCCAAGAAGGTTTCAGGCAGTATTGAAAGCCAAAGATGGATTTACCAAATACTAACAAAATAATAAAAATTAACATTTTTATTTTTAGGAGCAAAACTGTAACAATGCAGTTACATGACAAGAATCTGCAGGACTAAGCAGATGCTAAATACTTGCAAGTAAAGTTATGTATAAGATAGGTAAGATTGTCTATAAAATAATGGGAGTCTCATGTACAAAGCTGTAGTGGATGGGGAGATATGGAGCCTGAAAGTCAAACGTTAAAAACAGTGTTACCCTTTTGCTTGTAAGTGTCTGTTCTACCTAAATAGCTTGATTATTGTATCATAAGGTGATAAACAGCCTGATGTTACCATTTTACTACAGTAAAGTTATTACTTAAACATGCGCCATGTATGAGGGAGTCGGAGCGTTGCCAACTCCACAGCCCTGGTCTGTACTAAAATCGGTACAATCTGTTCTCGGGGCCCACAGATCTTTTGCAGAAAATCTTCCACAGCAAATCCATTCTGTGTGCATTCCCACGTAAGCAAAAATGCTGCCGATCCTCTGCAGAAAATCTGCAGCATGTCCGCATCTGTGTGAACATATCTTTAGATGGTGTTCCTATTAAAGGGGTTTTACCACAAAGTAAAATTGATGTGGGAAGCTTGCAAATTGAATTAAAAAATGTCACCATTCATCAGTATTAAGAACCTTCTCAGGCAGTTTTAGCTCTTCCCTGTAGTGTCTCACACATGTGCTACAGTGTTCAACGCGTGGGGATTACCCTGCCCGGCTCCTCACCCCGGCCCGCACAGCGTTACCTCCAGCACACTTTCAGTCTTTTCCCCTGCGTAGTTTTTCACACCCCCACTCCCCTGCTGAAAATGTTCAACGCCAGGTGCCGTCATTCTACTCCTTTCCTTAGTAATTACAGTGCAAATAAAAAAGAAACCTCAATAAGATATTTGATGCTTGAGGGGAAAAAAGAGATACGTTTGGCTCCTGCAGGGATTTGAATCTACGACCCCTTTGTTGAAAGGCAGAAGTGGTAACCGCTCAGCTCTATTGTATCTAGTCACAGCTCTGTACATAAACAGACCGTTGTTTGACTAGTCATCACGCTGTGGGGAAAGGCATGGTGATGTAAAGCCTGCTGAATTACATGATATACAGTTTAAACTAATCTTGCATGCCCACTTTTGGACACACAGAAAGCTGAAGCAGGACAAACCAGGTATGAAATGCCTTTGTGGAAAAAAAAAAAGTGAGCCCACCCATCCTGCTGATCTGGAGGAGGGAGCACCTGTGCCGCTCACAGCCCCCAGCCAAGCCAACAACTCCTTCATTCATTTGCTAAGAGCGTTGCTGTGGAAGGGGCCATAGTATTTTACTGGCAGGGTAACCTCTTCATTTCAGACATTACGTTGGTCCAGACAGTCGGACTCCATCAGTTAGCGACCTGCATGTCCTCGCCACTGTTTTTACCCCTTTGTTACTTGTGGGCAGACAGCAGTGCTGGACTTGTGACCGACCTGATGAACGCTCTCCCAATGCTTCATTGTAACCCCCAGAGCTCCAACATCATCAAGTACACAATATTTTTTTCTGTACTTGAGACATTGCTGAGCAGCATTTGTGGGATTTGACCAGCATAAACATGGCACAGAAAGGGGATCCCCTCACAACGTGGTGGCCCTTCCACTGGGTACATTGGCTTTTTTGTCATTTTACCAGACATTTTGATGCTTGTGGTTCAAGTGTACAGAAAATGGCCTCTTTTCCCTGTTGTTGAATATAGACTGCCTTTACTAGCCTTTCACATTTGGTTTGGGGCTTTTGGGAAGACACCTTATGGCTGCAGAGGGGAAAATGTAATATTAAATGCCAACCATTAAAATGTACACACAGCTCAAAATAACCAGCATAAAAATGTAGACCTTGCTTGGGAACAGTGGGGTGCGATCTTGTATGGTGCCCCCCCTATTGTTATGGTGTTACTTTTGCACGTGCAGTGGTCTTTCAGCACACAATATTAATTGGTTCTGGGATGTTCATTGTATGTTGAAGCCATAACTCTATGGAAAACTGGTTATTGGTTTCGGGGCTCCAAAATGTGACCAACATAATGGAAAGGAGAGATTAAAAAAAAAAAACACAAAGCCGATAACTTCTCCTGATAAAGTGCATCAGAAAGAGCTCCTGGAAGCTGGAAATCTCTTGTTATAAGGACAGGCATTATGTTCTTAAAGGAGTTGTCTCACTACAGGCTTTCAGCCTGCCTCACTGTGCCTGGCAGTTGAATTCAGGGGCGTGCTTCTTGTCTGCCTCTTCTCCCTCTTCCCCCCCCCTCAGCACACAGACAGCTCTCAGATGGCAGTAACTTCTATACAGCAGGGGGGAGGGCGAGGGAGTTTGCTGCCAGGGTTAACCCTGTGTGTGCCTGCCTAGGTCTGCTGCTGGATCAGCTGCACTGTCAGCTCCACAGAGTCAGGAGACAGGAGAGGGCTGATCTATGAGTGTGGAGAGGTCTGTGAAGCTGTATATGCTAATAGCAGAGCAGGGGGGGATGTAAAGCATAGTTGCCAACTTTTGAAAATGGAAAAGCAGGAGATTGAAGAGGGTGGCGCGCTCCGCACGCCGCGGCAAAAAGTTGCATGGACATGCCCATCTTGGTGTGTCACACCCCTTCAAAAAGCCACACCCCACTCCGCCTAACTGCATAACAGCTTTGGAAGAAAGCCAGGTAGATGCCGTTATAGCCAGGTAGATGCCCTTATAGCCAGGTAGATGCCCTTATAGCCAGGTAGATGCCCTTACGGGCAAGTAGATGCCCCTTATAGCCAGGTAGATCCCCCCTTATAGCCAGGTAGTTGCCCCCCACCCACCCCCCTTATAGCCAAGTAGCTCCCTTAAGCTAAGTAAAATATGCCCCCACCCCCGTTTAGCCCGGTACATTCCCCCCCCACCCTTTGTTGCAGGTGAGTTGCCACCCCCCTTTGAGCGCTGATCTGTTGTACACCGCCACCCTCTTTTTAAAAAGGAGGAGAAATCCCTCCCCCCTCCTCCCCACATGTTAGGCCCGAGGGTGATGCTGGCCCTCCCACCCCCCTTAGTAGCCGGGGGTAGATGCCACCCCACCCCTTATCCCGGTAAGATGAACCCCCCTCCCTCCAGTTCAATGCCAGGGTGGAGCTCCCCCCCCCCCATTATTAGCCAGGTAGATGAAAATTTTCCCCCCTCCCATTGTTACCAGGACATTGCACCAACCCCCCACCATTGGGGTTTACCAGAATAGATGGCCTATCCGGCCCCACCCCCCCCATCCTTTGTTAGCCAGGTACAACCCATCCCCCCCCATTGTTACCACAGATGCCTCCCCCCCCAAATTGTTAGGCAGTAAAAGCACCATACGGTTAATCAAATAAAATTATAAAAGCCACTCCCTCACCGGCTCCCTGCAGCCGGGAATTCCCGGCCGACCGACTCCGTCGCGGGGAGTGAGTGCAGCCGCGCACACCCCCCTGCGACGCTGATTGTATGTACACGCAACCGGGCTGTACATACAGGGGAGGAGGGAACGACCCCTCCCCTCCTCCGCACAGTAAATTCCCCTTCGGGTGAGGGGGCGCTGGTCCTTTCACCCCCTGTAGGACGGAGACGCAAGGAGACGCCCCAGCGCTACTGTCGCCGCGGCATTTAAAAAAACCCCCCATGCCTGTGGCGGCGGGAGGTTCGCCAACTCTCCCGGGGGGCCAAAAGCGGGAGATTTGGGAAATGTAGTTAAAGGTTCTTTTCCCCCCTTCTTACATCAAACCCCCGGGGACATCTAAAAACAAAACAAAAACAAACCCTGTGAAACGACACAGGGCAGCTGTGAAGTTTTACTATAATCCATGTGTCACTAATACAGCGAGCAGGGGGGATATAACCTTCAAAATGCCCCCCTGATCTTTTATATATAGCAGAGCTCCACAACACAACATGATTATAAAAAACACATTTCACTGCGTACATCGGTAGACCACAGATCACCTCACCTCTGGTCTCTAAACTGTGAAAAGCAGGCAACCGGGGTTAATCCAAACAGACACAGAAGCCAGGGGGCCACTAGACCACCTCATTACTAGACTACTAATACATGTAGAGGACGGGCCTGTACTACCCATATTCGGAAACATATAGATCACCAGTCACTGCATGCACCCACTAATATAAAATACAACAGTGTCCGGAGTCTGCTATAGAGACCTGAGCAATCACTGATGCACTCCTACTACCATGATAACGCAGTAAGGACATTCCCCCTAATGAACCATACTGCAAATCTGCTTGATTTACATGTAAAGCATCTTGTAATTAATAACCGCACTTATTGAGAGCGTACTAACCACCAATCATGACATGACCTCACTAATCAGTACAGAAAGCAGTACAGGACATGTAGGGACCGCACTGTATGTGAAGGCGCTACTAGACCACAATCATTGCATGCACTCCACTATACAGTAAGAGCAGTACAGGACATGTAGTACCGCACTGTACTGTAAAAGGCTACTAGACCACCAAACAAAGCATGCACCTCACTAATACATGAAGAGCAGTACAGGACAAGTAGTACCAGCACTGTACTGTAGAGAGTGACATAGACCACCAACCACTGCATGCACCTCACTAATACATGTAAGAGCAGTACAGGACATGTAGTACCGCACTGTACTGTAGAGAGACGCTGTAGACCACCAATCACTGCATGCACCTCACTAATACATGTAAGAGCAGTACAGGACATGTAGTACAGCACTGTACTGTAGAGAGACGCTGTAGACCACCAATCACTGCATGCACTGCTCTAATATGATTTAAAAGTAAATTGTTCATGATAATTGCTGAGGCCATTGTAACTTGAGGGGCCACTGTAATTGAAGGGAAGGCTTACTAGAAATATAATCTTGATTAAGGAAACCTTTATTTTTGTTTTTGGATATTTTTTTTCTATTCTCTGCCTCACTATGTTCTCAGCCCAGGTTTGATCAGTGCATAAACTTGTATCAACTAATTTTCCCTAATAATACTACCTCCTTCCTGTATACAAGCTTTGGTACCATGGCGGCTACTTTTCATTGACTCATGTACCAAATACAATAATCTTCTCACTGAACAACCAAGGATTGGGGGTTGTAGGAGTAAGTTATGTACTTGCCCTTGCTATGGTGGTCAGTATTGGTGGGAAGGATCTTTTCTGTATGTACAGTGAAAGTGTCTGACTCCTGGTTGTGGATGGATTCTTAGGCAAGTCCTCGTTTTGCCTTCATGTCTATTATTCTGATTAGCCATAGCTTTTAAAGGGAAGATCTCTCCTTAGGGAGCGCGCCTATATATTGCCTCCCACTCAGCCAAGCCAGCATCGCTCTGCTCTGTACTGATGAGGGGCAAAACCCCGAAAAGGATGGCGATCCTATGAGCTTTATTACCCCAGGTCCAACATGGTGTCCAAATGTGACTGAGGCATCACCATCCATCCATCCATCCATCCATCTGCCGTTTCTCAAAACCCTTAAAGGGGGTTGTCTCACTACAAGGATTGCTGCTTTTTATGTTAAAGATCTTGCAAAAACAAGTCACTTTGCAATATGTGTCCATTAACCGTGTCCTACCTATTCCTAGATATCCCCTCTTGTATGGGCTGCATCAGCTCCTCAGGTCGCTATAGCTACAGACCTTTTATCTCTTCGTAAATTTTCAAACCAGATGTTTTTGAAACCCGTATTAACACCCCTGAATTCAAAGTGAAACCAAGAAAACAGGACTGAGGTAAGATGAATCAATGTAGTGAGACAACCCCTTTAAATATGAGAGCAACTGCAGTGTTCAGCATACACTAAATAAATGGCCACCCATGTGGTACAAGGAAGTGGTGGGTCCATCACGGCGAGAGCCGCTGCTGGTTAGCGCCTCCTTTTTGATCATTCTGAGCCATATGGCAGCCCCTTGATTATCATGAATTGCAGTTTTTACCTTGAGCAGCATTTTGGTCTTTTTCATCACTTTTCATGTTAGACTTTAGAATCTTTGAATTAAACAGACCTCCTGGGCACAAGGCACCAGGCAATTCCTTTGACACTGTACAGCTTTTTCCCAGGATATGTAATGGATTATTGAGTTGCCTACAATACACTATATGGACTCCTCATTGTAACACGTTACTTTTTTCCCCTCTTTGTCAAATGTTTTATAGGAGAGCTCACACATTGACGGTTCTGTTTATCCTGACGTGTTCCTTGGTATACGTTACGTTACTTGAGGAAACTCCACAAGATACAGCCTATAACATAAAAAGGTAACGTCTGTTACGCATCTCATTTACTGATTGTCTTTGTTACTTGTCGTCTGTGTATATGTTGGGCTGGGTTTGTTCCAGTGTTTAGCATGCACCACTGGTTGCACCATAAAATCCAAGGAACACACCAGACAGCTCAGGGATAAAGTTGTGGCAAATTGTTTTGCAGGGTCAGGTTTTAAAAAAAAATAGCTGACGCGCTAAACATTTTGTGGAGCATCATTCAATCCATGAGCCCTTAAAGGGGTTGTCTTGCTACAAGGATTGCTTTTTATGATCTCACAAAAACAAGTCACTATGCAATATATGTCCATTAACAATGTCCTACCTATACTGAGAGATCCCCTCTTGTATGGGCTGCATCAGCTCCTCAGGTTGCTTATAGCTACAGACCTGTTTTAAGCTATCCTTAAAACAGGTCTTGCTATAGCTACTGCAGCCTAGTAGAAGCCAGTAAAGACGCCCCTGAATTCAAAGTGAAACCAAGAAAACAGGACTGAGGTAAGCTGAATCAATGTAGTGAGACAACCCCTTTAATGGAAGGAGTATGGCACAACTACACTGCTCCAAAAAATGAAGCGAACACTTCAACACAATGTAACTCCAAATCAATGGCACTTCTGTAAAAGGAACCTGTTCAGTTATAAATCAGCACTGAAATTTTCGAAAACAATTTCTCCTGCTTTTGTGCAAATGGAACAGACAAGAGGTTAAAATGATAGGCAATTAGCAAGACAATCCCTATAAAGCAGGTGGTGACCACAGACCATTTCTCTGTTCTGATCCTTTTTGGCTGTTGTTTTGGTTACTTTTGCATTTTGTTACTGCTCTCAACCCTAGAGGTAGCATGAGGCGGTGTCTACAACCCACAGAAGTTGCTCAGGTCGTGCAAGTAGTGGGTATCCCACCTATTTCTTAAATGGGGCTTTGAATCGTCCTTCTTTCTCACTGTACTTGTGCAGCATGGACGTCTTTGAACAGAGCAGCAATGTGCATGTTTGGTGCCTGTGAGTACAGTGAGCAAGAATGGGGTTTTGAGGTCCCTGCCATCAGACCCTTAGCACCCATCCTGTGGATACAAAGGTATAGGGTTCGACAACCTCTTCAAAGGGAACCTGTCAGGTGGTTTATGCTACCCTATCTGAGAGCAAGATATAATAGAGGGAGAGAAGCTGAGCTCCGTAATAGGTAGGTTTACATGATTCGGAGTAGAATTCAGTCAAAAGTAGACAAAATCTGTGAAAGTGAAACAAAGTACAACTTACCCTGCCCACATACAGTAATTGCCAGCTTTCCCTGTAAGGGTATGTCCACATGGCGTATTGCCGGGGATTTTAGAAGTACCCGCTGGTCAGTGCATACTTCCGTTTACTTTCATTATCTGCAGCGAGTAAGCGCCGCGAAGAAGTGACATGCCACTTCTCTCTCCCGGTGCAAATTGTACGCCTGGGGAGACGGAAGTAATCCATAGGCCATGTTCACACGGCTTAAAATGGGCCGTATTTCAGTCCGTAATTACGCGCCGAAGTGCGCCAATTACGGGCCGAAAACGGCCCATTCATTACGGTAATCCACAGTTTTCATAGAGAACTATGGATTACGTCTCCTCTCCCCGCCCGGCGAATCCATATACGCGCCGCTGGCAATTCAAGTCAATGGGCCGGCTAAGTGCCGGCCCCCCGCTCACTCTCCCGCCCCCGTCCACACGGCGTAATTGCGGGGCGTAATTACGCCCTGCAAATACACCGTGTGAACATAGCCATAGTTTTCTATGAGCGCTAAGAGTTACCGTAATTGAGGGGCACGTTTCGGCCACATTGAAGCGCAAATGTGCCCCGCAATTACGCAGTGTGAACTTACCCTGACAGTGTATGTAGGCGTGATAAGCTGGACTCGGAGTCTCTTAAGGAGTCCGGTCAGGATTTACACTGCTTTTTACTTGAGAATCCTCTTCATATCATTTAACCCTATATAGCACAGAGCTCATCTTCGCCCCTTCTATTCTATCCTGCTCTCAGATATGGCAGCATAAACCACTTGACAGGTTCCTATCAAGCACCAGCGTGACAATTTAGTTATTTCTGACTTGTTTAACACTAGCAACTGAAAAAACTAAAAGGTAAGGCATTGTTACCATAGCGTTCTTGGTCTCCGCTTAGTGTTTGTGCTGAGAAAAGCTCCCGGCAGCACTCTGCACTTGCTCAGCATGTATATCAGCCATGTTTACTTCTGCCATGTTGAAAAAAGCATAGCCTGTGTGGATCTAGATAAATGGACCCAATAATCCTAATTTCACAAAGCTTTTCATGTGACAAATATGCTAAAAGTTTTGAAGTACACTTTTCCCCCCTACGTATAAAATGGTTGCCATGGATCCTCCCATAGGTTGTTACCCAGTTCTGCCAGGTTTTTCATTTGGCAAATATACAGTCTCACAAGGGTACAATCCTCAACTTTTTGTAACTATTGTCCCATGAAAAGCTATAATACAACACTGGAGAGATGACACTGATACTATGTAAAGCGGTCAATGTACAGCTTATATAACAGTGTAAATTTGTTGTGCCCTAAAAATAACGCAACACACAGCCATCAATGTCTAAACCGCTGGCAACAAAAGTGAGTACACCCCTAAGTGAAAATGGGCAAATTTTGCCCAAAGTGTGAATATTTAGTGTGACCACCATTATTTTCCAGCACTGCCTTAACTCTTTTGGGCATGGAGGTCACTAGAGCTTCACAGGTAGCAGCTACTGGAATCCTCTTCTACTCCTGATGAAATCACGGAGCTGGTGGATGTTAGAGACCTTGCGCTCTTCCACTTTCCACTTCAGGATGCCCCACAGATGCTCAGTAGGGTATAGGTCTGGAAACATGCTTGGCCAGTCCAGCACCTTGACCCTCGTTTTCTGAGGAGCTGATGCAGCCCATACAAGAGGAGATATCTCAGAATAGGTAGGACACTGTTAAGCAACACATTTTGCAAAGAAATTGTTTTTGCAAGATCTTTAATATAAAAAGCAATCCATTTAGTTGGACAACCCCTTTAAAGGGGGGAACCTGTCACATAGATTATGCCCCCCTTGCTGAGGACAACACAAGGTAGTGACCGACCTGCTGTTTCCAGCGCTGTGTCCCTTATTAAGATGCTGCAGTTCCAGAACATTTAATGCATAAATCTGGCACTTTGCAACCAGAAAAGAGTCCAGCATATTCATGAGTAGTATTTGCTCCGCCCACTCGAATTTAGCCCCTCCCACCTGCTAGCGATTCAGTTTTCTACCTATTCAAAGTAAAAGGTTGAATCAGCCATGGGTGGGTGGGGCTAATACCACCTCATGAATAAGCCAGACTCCTTCTGGTTGCAGACTGCCAAATTTGAGCATTAAATGCTCTGAAACTCCAGCATCTTACAGAATAAGGGACACAGCGCTGGAAACAGCAGGTCTGACACTAGCTTGTGCTGCCCTCAGCAAGGGGGCATAAACTATGTGACAGGTTCCTTTTCAGCTGTAGCTTTTCAGCTGGAGAGACGCAGGTTGTGGTTACTGACTTACAGTAACTCTATTGACTCCTGTTTGCTTGCAGGAAGGAACCAATCTAAAATAAATGTAGTTTTTTTTTTTTTTTACTACTTACCAGGTGCTGACATAAGGGCTTTTTTCCCCACTGTGGCCCCTCCGTATACAATATTAATTGGTTACAACCATTATATGTTAAGGTCTTAACTGGTAATTGGTTTTGAAGCGCTAAAATAGCACCCAGCATAAAAAAATAAGGCAGATAACGAATACAGATAAATCAAGTCCTTACATCTTAACATCAGAAAGAGCTGCTGGAAACAGTCTTTTGAGGACAGGAGCTTCTTTGGGTCATGTACTTTGTATACAATCGGCCTCAATTATCAGAACAGTGTAAAACTTTTTTAGTTTTTGCCCATAGCAATCAATCAGAATACAGCTGTCTTTTATCCAGAGCAATTTGAAAAGTTAAAACTAAACTATGGTTGATATGGGGAACACTTTAGGCAGTTTTGACAAGAGACCCAATGTACCAGAAAAAAAGAAAAGTGGCCCTCACCTGGTGCTCAAAGGAGCCGCTCATCCTGCGAAGAGCAGTGCAGCACATGTAGTACCGCACTGCACTGTAGAGAGGCGCTACTAGGCCGCCACTCGCTGCATGCACTGCAGTAATACATATAAGAGCAGTACAGGACATGTAGTACCACACAGTACTGTAGCGAGGCGCTACTAGACTGCCAATCATTGCATGCACCTCACTAGTACATGCATGATCAGTACAGAACATATAGCACTGCACTGTACCTTAGAGAGGCCACTAGACCGCCAATCACTGCATGCACCTCACTAATACATTCAAGAGCAGTACAGGACATGTAGTACCGCACTGTATTGTAGAGAAGCACTATAGACTGCCAAATCACTGTTCTATGTCACCTCACAGGACGCGTTTTACAAATAAAATATCCTCTAATTGGTGAGATCTTCCTGTCGATCACATGAGCCGCAGATCAAGTGTGTGTGACGTTGTCTGATGAGTGTGGTGTGAGGATACAACATCCCAGGATATACCATCTCCTCAGGCCACTGTAGCTTCCGGAGCCAATGGTTTTCTTTCTGTGTTAAGATAGTGTGATAAATACAACCCTGTAGTGAATGCTGCGTCTCCTGCCTGGGTAGGAGGCTGCCTCATAACTAGCAGGTAGTGTCTCCAGGGCATAATCTGTAGGATTTCGCCCGGAGCCCAGTGATTACCTCTGTGTAACCTGTCGGGTAATTAAACCGTGACCTTGGGTGGACTGTCGCTAAGCCAGGCACAGAGGTGAATCCAGACGTGAGGCTAGCCGGGCACAGCGGAGGTGCTCACTGAGGTTACACCTTCTAGTGGAACCTGCACCACGTCGCCTCCACAAGCCATAAACATACACCAATCAGCCAGAACATTAAAGTAGCCCTGACTGGTGAAGGCAATGGCATTGATTATCTCGTGATGATGGTGCTTGACAAAGGGTGGGCTATTTAGGCAGCAAAGGAACCTCCGTTCCCTAAGTTGAGGTGTTGGAAGTAGGAAAAATGAACTTGAGAATGAACTTTGATAAGGTTAAGTTCACACAGGGTTTTTTTGAGCCGAAACACATCCAAAACAATGTTGAAGTGCACCTCTCGTAGACTGCAATATGCGGTCATTCAGACGATGCGTATTTTACCTTCGTATTTTTGCGTGTGCATTAAAAGAATTTATATTCACAATCTTTTCAGGCGTATACACAGTAATAAAATAATGAAGCATAGGAGGTACTACATGTCGTTTTTTAATTGAACTTACGCGCTAGTAAATGTGTAATTTCAACATTACAACAAACGCATTTTGCAGCACACAAAGATACGTACCAGAAATACGCCGTCGGAACATACCCTGAGGGTCAAGTTGCGGCGGCTGGACAACTGGATCACAACCTCTACGTAATCTAAAAAACAATATTTGGTTTGCACATCCAAAAAAGTTTTTTGAAAAAAATGAACATAGGTGCACTCTGGTACAAGCACAATCCAATATCAGCAGCACACTACTAGCACTAAAAGCAATCAATAGAAACTATTTTAAAAGCATTTCTGCTACTTTGAATACATTGAATTTGAGGTTTTTAGTGTACATTTTTGATCAGAACTGTAATAAGCCCACCACCAATCAACAAGGCGACCTCAATACAGGTGGGAACCTACGCTATTTGTTTACCTCTTTGGTGCCTCTACGCAATAGCTGGGCTGTTTCTGATATACAGTGGTTTGTATCTTCTAGAATTGGGCTAAGAAAGGACAAACCGTGGACCAGCAAAAGGCTCATTGATATATGGGGAGTGAAGGCCCATCTGGTCTGATCCCACAGAAGAGCTAATGTAGCACAAATTGGTATCAAAGTGAAAGCTAGCTGTGAAGAGGTCGGAAAACATAGGGCATCGCAGCTTTCTGTGTATGGGGCGGTGTAGCCATCAGTCGGCATGCCCAAGCTGACCCCCTGCCCTCCATCAACCGTTGAAAGCACCTACAATGGGCAAATGAGCATGGAGCAATGGAAAGTGTCCCGGTCTGAATGGTTAGTTTCACATTATATGGATGATCAGGTTTGAGTGTCTGGGGAAGAGGTGGCACCAGGATAGGAAGAAGACAAGCCGCTGGAGGGCGTGTGATGACTGAGCAATGTTCTGCTGGGAAACCTGGGCTCCTGCCACCATGTGGTTGTTTCAGTGATGCATACCACCTGCCCATTGCACAGACCAACCTTTTGGGGGCAGAAGGAAGACCTACATGACATTAGGCAGGTGACGTTGCTGATCTGTTTTGTCACTTGATTTCTCACCGGCTGAGGGTTGCCTTATGTCGTTGAGACTTTTCAGCTGGTGGAGGCTGAGGCCCAAACCGGAAAATTTTTCTTTTCACAATTTTTGACAAATTTGGTTTGTGAAAAATGCCAGCGTTTAAAAAGGGGAAAACCACCCAATCCCCCCCACCAATGCATTTGTAATGTCGCCCTTCAAGACCGCACTCCGATTTAAATGCCTTTCTTCTCAACCCCCAGGGTTTTGAGGCTCCGTGGCAGTCACCGGGGTCCCGGGGTTTTCGAGCTATTTTGGCTGGTCTTCCGCTCCTGGACCTTGTCTGTCACCGGCTGCTTTATCTTACCTTAAATTTCCCAGCCTCTTTCCCCCTATAAAGGGCCGTTACAGGGCAAGCTTTCCGACTTTCTTTCGCAGATTCGGAATTTCGAAACGGTCAAAAACCGAATATAAACCATCCCCATAGACCTGAATTGAAAATCCGAGTTGTAGTCCACATGACTTGGATTTTTTGAGGTCAGATTTCCAAACCATGTTCATGCCGCCTTTTTTTAGGTAAAAAAAAAAAAATGCATTCAAAACATTTCTATGTCGTATCCGCATCAAAAACCCCTTTGAGATGAATGGGACTAACTTTCTGATTGTAAATCCAGTGGGGAAAAAAACAACCTAAAATCCACAGTCCAATCCATGTCAAAATACTTGTCGGACAATGAGGTTTTAGGATTCAGAATCCGCTGCATACTTTGACAGGTGTCGTGTGGACTTATCCTAAGGGCATGTTCACATGACGGTATTGGCCGCGAGTTTGGACGAAGTTTTCCGCGCGGTTTCCGTGGCCAAAACCTCATCCAAACCTCGCCTCAAAACCCCCCCATTCTTTTAAATTTGGGTTCCCTTTGGAAAAAACCCCGTTTTTACCGGGGGGTTTTGGCCACGGCCTTTCCCGCATGTTTGTGGAAGTCTCCTGTAATTCTTGCAGGAGTCTCGGGCGGTTTTTGGGCGGGTTTTTTCCGCCTATTAATTTGTAGGGGTGAAAACCTCGCTGCAAACCGCACCCAAAACCACGCCCCAACCGCGCCGATAAACCTCGTCCAAACCCGCGGCCATATCCGCCGTGTGAACATGCCCAGCTTCTGGATATAGCTTCTGACCCGTCTCCATCCAGCCAAGGCTTTGTCTTATAAATTTCTTTTGTCTGTGTATTACTGGCACCCAAAGCTGCTGTATATGTTATTACGCATGTGCCTCCCATATATACTTTATATAATGGAGGCTAAAGGCTGTGGGGGTGTGTCGACCCATGTATTCAAACTGTTGTTAGTCAGTGTGCCACCTTATGGAGGTACTGTAATCTGCCCAGAATGGTGCTCTAAATGGCCAGCAAGGCCACACATGAAATGGGAGGCATATAGCGGTGGTTGTAAATGGACATACTTTTTTTTGGGTTTTTCCCCAGGGTCGTTTTTGGTCACTTTTTTCAATAGGTTTATGACCCTTTGGGAACTTTGGTAAAATGCCATATTTGCAGATAATACAAAGCTCTATAAGGTATCAACACTTAGGAGGATAACCAAATATGACAGAGGGATTTAGGGAAGTGGGAGGCTTGTAAAATGATCAATGAAATTTAATGTGGATTAATGTCATGCAATTTTGGACAAGGGAAAAAAAGGGTTTCAGTTTTGTATTAAAATTTGGCATAATGGGGTTAAAAACCTCCCGAAATAGATTTGGGGTTATTGGTAGATAGGCTTTGATTTAGTGCCCAATGCCAGGCAGCTGCTGAAAAAAGAAAAAATCATGGGGTGGGAAATTAAAGGCATAAAAGCTCAGACAAAACCTATTTTTGTTTCTTTTTACAAATCAGTGGTGAGGTCACGTATAGAATTGTGTACAGTTATGGGTGTCTGTGTATCAGAAGGACATAGCTGAGCCAGAGCAGGTGCAGAGAAGGGCGACCAAATGGGTGATTAGTTACCAAGACAGACTAAGGCTTAAGAGCACACAAATATATGAAAGGGAAACGCACAGAAATCATATCTTGAAAGGATTTTTTTAAACATTTACCCCCTATAACCCTTAAAAAGGGGGGCACCCTTCTTGGGTCTAGAACAAAAAAAGGGTTTTCCCACCATCCCCAGACAGGGATTCTTTACAGCAAGAGCAGTGACACTATGGAATTTGCTGACACAAGGGGTTTGTGAGGGGGTATTCTTTGGGAAAAATTTCCAAGAAAATCTTAGATGCCTTTTTTAACCCCTGGGCCCCTTAAAAAAACGCTTTGAATGACACACATTTTAATATATTTTATATATATATAATTTTTTATTTTTTTCCCTTTCCCTTTCTTTTTTTTCAACAATAAATAACTTATTTATTTTACTTTTTTCCACAAGGCAATATGGGAAAGGGGGCTAAAGACGCCCCCCTAGGCCTTCGTTTTTTGGATGAAAAAAAAAATCCTCAATTTGCTTTTAAAACCCCCCCGGAGTCTTGAGAAAGCAAGCAGGAATTTTACCCAACCCCCTTATTCTCATCTGCAGAAAAAAAGGTTTTTGGGATTAAGGAGAGATCTTCCCTTCCTTATTTTCACATTGAAAACAGTTTTTTAAAAAATTGGGTTTTAAGGGGGGAGAATTGTTTTTTTTTTTAATTTTTGGGCACCCTTTAAACATAGTGTTTTTCTAAAATTTTTTTTTTTTTTTATTTTTTTTTGTTTATCCCAAATTAAAATTTTCCCACCAAACCTGTTAGTTTAAATTCTAAGGTTAATACAGTTTTGGGGGAAAAACCAAAATGTGTACCCGTTTTTTTTGGGGAAAATTTTGGGTTTAAGGCAAAAACCCCTTTTTTTTTTATTAAATAATTTTTATTTTCCACAGGTTTTTTTAATAGATAGATAGATATCTTTTCTATCCCCCTTTAAAAGGGTTTTTTCTCTTTTCCCCTTTGGCAGCCTTTATGCGGGTTTTGCTAAGCAGAGCTTGTGAAATGGAGGGGCGGGGGTTTCTCCCCCCTTTTAAGGGAGTATCTTCTCTACTGCAAAACACACCCTACACGGGTGCACGTTCATTTTTTGTGAGCTGGGGGAAGGAAAAAGGTTTTTTAAAGCTGTTTTTGGGAAGTAAAAAAGCTAAGTGGTTGGGGGGCCTGTTCACCCGCTTATTTGGGCAGGGAAATTGCCCGCCGTACCCCCGCCCCCGGATTTGCGCTGCGGGCCCGGCCCCCAAAATCCGTCCCTGTCTTTACGGTAACCACTGCTCTCATGGGAAGGAACAGTGGGGGTACGTCGTGACATTTGACATGCACATTTCCGGGCCCGCAAAACCGCCTTTGGATAATGCAAAGTCTTTGAGGCCCGGGGAGCGGCGCCCCCGCTGCGCCCCGGCCCCTTATTCACGGCGGGATTTGTGGGGCTCTATACGGGCTAAAATTTTTCCCGTCGGGGGAATAAGCGTGTGAAACACGGCCAAAACTCGATAGTTTTAAATTTTTAAAATTTTCTCGCATTTCTCATACTTTGAAATTTAAAGAATGGGCTTTTGGGAACTTTTCAGGACTCTGGGAAACCCATGGTTATTTTTTTCTCTGTCCCCCCCAAACCACTGTAATATTTTCCTGCAGTTTAAATTACCCTCGGATTTTTTTCAAAATTTTGCAGAACAAAACTATTTTGCTTTACCCTTTTTGGGTGTTTACATGTAGGAGCACATGACCTCTCTGCTGCAGGATCCCCAAATTGCTTTTGGGTTTGAATTTTCAAACCGCACACAAACGTTGCAAACCCCACCGCTGACAGCGGTCAGTGAAAAGTTTAAACCGCACACTGTCACACCTAAAAACTGATTGCTTTTTATAGTGAATGTCAAATCTGTTCCCCTGACCCCGTTCCCCTGCATTCCGTCCCCGCGCGTTCCCATTTCACGACCGGGGGGCGGGGCTGGGCATAAACCCCACAGGTGCTTTACACTTCCTTTTCCAAGCACTTTCAAAAAGCCCCTTCTCTTAAAACCCTAGACTTTGCTAATGGGGAAACCAAGGGGCGGGGCTTTTTTACATTTTTTAATCTCCCCCATTTTTTTGGGAGATCCCTTTATAGGGAAAAAAAAAACTTTAAAAAAAACTGGGCACTTTTTTTTTTTTTCCTCTTTTTACGCTTAAAAATTAAATTTGCATACTTCCCCGTTTCCCCTGTTTTGCCCGTATGACAGCAGGCTTTCTATTCCCAACAGCCCTTTGACAATTCCCTTGGGCCCCAGGGCCCGAGTGCACAAACATTCCCCAGGGGTCCTTGGGGACTGGGGAAAACCTGGTGGGCCCGATGGGAAACAGGTTTAAACCCCTTTGATTTGGCCACCCTCACGGGCCTTAAAGGTTTTTTACAGCTGGGATCTTGGGGTCCTCAGGTCCCCCGCCCTTCCCAGGACACCGCTCTAGGAGAAATGGACCAAACCCGGAAAATCAATCCCGCGACTGTGTGTTATTATAGTAGGGGGGTTGGGGTCATTATGTTTGGGAAAAATTTTTCCCCCCCAAACCCATTTCCAAAAGGGGGGAAGGACATGGGTAGACTTCAGTATATTTACAGTACATGTTGGCAATTTACATTTCCCCCAATGAACTAGCTTTTCCCCAGCCCTAACATTCATCGCAGCCCCCAAAATATGAAAAATTAACCGGGCCCCCAGGCTTTACCCGTAAAAACCAAGAAAACTTGTTTTTGTATCCCCCCCAGCCTATGCTTAAACGACCTCTGAAACCCGATAAAGTTTTTTCTTTGGGTTCATCGGGCCACAGGAAAAAGTTTTCCCAGGGAATCCATGTCCTTAGTCGCTTGTCTTCATTAAACTGTTTTTCCCCCTTTTTTGTGCAAACATCTTTAAAAAGAGGTTTTCCCTTCCCGGGACGAAAAAGCCATGCAAAACAATTTTTATTGGGAGTTAAAAAGGTTTTGAGGCACTACAGGGCAAAACCCCCCACCCTATAACCTTCTA
The DNA here is from genome assembly GCA_025379985.1 of Phyllomedusa bahiana. Classification (NCBI taxonomy): domain Eukaryota; kingdom Metazoa; phylum Chordata; class Amphibia; order Anura; family Hylidae; genus Phyllomedusa; species Phyllomedusa bahiana. The sequence continues at coordinate 56,734 of JAODAL010013002.1, forward strand.
CGCAATTTCTGACAGCAATCTTTTCTGGATATGATGTTTAGCATGTGCACTCAAATTTTTTTGAATCGAACCCGGTGAGGGGCGGGTTTTTTTTAAAAAACCCCCGGGATGGTCTTTGGGCCCCCCGTGCTGCAGGGTATGTTTCCCGGGGATTGGGGAAAACTTTTTATAGCCCGGGGGCCCCTCTTTTATGTAGAGCAAAATTATTTTTTTTTTTCAGATTCCCCGAAGCATTTGGGCCCTGAGGTTTCCAAAAGTTTTTAAAACCCCCCGTGACCAGTTAAAGATATTGGGGTCGGGAATGATCCAAACCAAGTGAAGCAGGGTTTTCCTGAGAAACGGTTTTTGTAGTTCCCTATGCTTTTAATTTAAAATTTTTTTGTAATAAACAGACCATTTATTGAGTTTTAACCCCCAGGTGGGTTTTCAAATTAAGCTTTCCCCAAGTCCCTTTTGGGGGTTTTGGTTTTGCGATCCCATTTTTGTGAAAAAACCAAATTTTAAAAAAACCTGCTCCCATTCACCCCCGAGACCTTGAATTCCCAAAGAGGGCAAATGAGACAGTGAAGTTTAAAATGGGGAAATTGGGGCCCTTTAATTTTAAATTTTCCTTAGGGGGGGTACTCCCTGTTATATAAGCAATTTCATGGACTACTTTTACTTTTTTTCAGTGGGCATAAAACCTCCCGTTTTTTTCCCAAAGAAAACAATTAATACAATTTTTTTCAAAAATTTGAGGCGTACTCCTTTTGTGAGCTACTACTTGATATTTTTGAGATGAGGGGGAAATTTTATTTAACATTGGTTTTTTTGTTTTTTTAACCCTATAGGGACTGACCTTTTTCAAAAAAAAAAAAAAAGGTTTTCAAATACTCCATGGGTGGTCTGCCCCCAAAAGATGCTGAACCCCTTGTAAATCACGGGGTAAAGGGGTTTTTTTCACATCCTACCCTTTTAAGTTGGTGTGAAAAAAACCCCCGGGTGGAAAAGTTTTTATAAATAACTCTCCTGAAACTTTGTTTACTTTTTATTTGGATCTGGAGATTTCCCGTTTTTTTCCCCGTTTTTTCAGGGAAAAGGCTGGGGGGGTTTTTGTGTTGTCCCCTGCCAACCCTTCCTGACTTTCGTGTTTAAAAAATTTTACAAATTTTGTAAACCCGTGTCTTAAAAAATTTAAAATTTTTCATCCAATAATTTTCATGAGAACAGCAGTTTTTTTAGATCAACTATTTTTGAAAATTTTTCCGATCAAGGGCCCCTTGCGGGTGCCCCTGTTTTAAAGGGGAGCCCGTAGTCCCGCTGAAATTTATCATTTGCTTTAATTTTTTAGGGAGAAATTAATTTCCCCAAAATTTTTAAAAAATTAGGCAAGTGCTTTAATTGAGGTTAACCCTTATGCTTTTGCAGACTTTATTTCCCCACGGCCCGCTTATAGTGGGTTTGGGTTGGGGTGTCGAAGAACAATGAAGCCCCCAAAATAAAATTTACATGCGCCCCACGCTGTCCCATGGCTTATTTTTTTTTTTAGTGTTGGGGTGTATAAAGTGTTATTATAATTTATATATGTGTTATAGGTGGTAAGTGTATTGTGTGGGGTAAGTTTATATATATGTTTATATTATATAATAATATGTATATTTAATTTTAATATTGTAAAATGTAAAAAGTGTATATATGTTTTATGTTTTATTTATGTATATGTGTATTTATTTTATAACCCTAAACATGCCCAATTAAAATTTAAAAAAATTTATATAATTCAGTATTTTTAAAAAAAAAATATATAACCCTTTTTTTTGTTGCCCCCAAGTTGCTCCCTGTTGTTTTTTTTTTTTTTTGTCCCCCTTTTTTTTTTCCCAAAAGGAAATTTTTCGCCAGTTTTACGGTTTTTTTCCCATTTTTTGGAGTGACAACCCAAAAATAAAGATGGTTCCCTTTCCCAAAACCTTTATCCAGGTATTTTGGTGGGGTCTATGCTGTGGTGTGTTTGTGTTTTTATTTTTTTCCCCTTTAAACGTTCCAAGTGAATTTGGGTTTCAAACCATCTCCTTTAGGTATGGTTTTGTAGGTTTTTTCTTCATAAATTTTTTTTTCCCCAGGAAAAAATCTTTTCCAATGTTGGGACCCAGAGGGCCGGGGCAGCAATTGATTTGGGCCCCAGGGGGTTTTTCATGTGTTAAAATCAAGTCCCCCGCTACTCCTTTTCCCCCCTTCTCTTTTCCTAAAAGGAAATTTCCAAAATAATTATGAAATCGGCTTTCAAATTTTTTAAATTGGGGGAATATGGAGCTACAGTTTGGTCCCATACACATTTCTAGGGGCTGTATAACGATTTTGTAGAAAAATGGGGTCGGGGGTCGGGGCTTTAAAGGGGGCCCTGTTTTCACATGTAAGGACAGGTGGGATCCATTGTTTCCATTTTAAAGCCCTAACGGGGGGACCCAGCCCCTTTCCCGTTTTTGTTAAACGCCGTGAAAAAGCGCCCTTTTTAATTTGTGCCGCAAATTTCTTGGGCCTTTTCAGCGTATTTGGGGGTTCTGGCTATGGGTTTAGCGTGGGTGTATGAGCTCTTCCTCATCTTCATTCTCTTTCAGGTAAGGATTGGAAGTCCTTAGATTTTGGTTGTCAGATTAAGGATCTGATTTGCATTGCTTAGTGTTTGCTGTAGATTTGCATTTGGACTTCGCCGTTTCCTAGTGGTTTGCGTAAAATTTTTAAATCCCTTTTGTTTATAAGTTCCCTCCCCATAGCCAAAGCCATAACAACCCGGCCCGAAGGAGGGAGTGGGTACACACAAACGGGTTCCCGCAATTTGTTTTGTTTTTCCATATTTCGCTGGAGTCCATTCTACGGTATGATAGAATTACTGCCACCCTATTTCTGATGGACAGGACAGTCGCAGAAATTTCTGCAATGAATCTGCTGTGTGTGAAGAGCTGGGTCATAAATCCTTCACTCAAACTAGTACAAGAATATATCTGTTTTTTTTCTTATGACTCTGCTCTTGATGATGGGTTACGTCTAGTATTGCAGCTGTCTGAATTGATGAGAGGGGCACTAAACTGTAATACCAGGCACCGCCTGTTGTAGGTAGTGGCGCTGTTGCTGTAAGAGCATCTGCGTTTCCCTATCTCATAAACTCCTTTTAATGCTTCGTTAAAGAACCACTAGAATTCATAGTCCAGGAGTACTTGTAGCAGTAACTACAAAAATATTGGTCATAACAGACCCAAAAGGCCATCTGAAATTTTGATTTTTATGCATGGACGTTATTTCCTTGTCATGTGTGAAGGAACAGTGCATGCAGGTGGCCACGAGCATTTCATTTCCTCTCCACCATTTAATACCAGCTCTTTCATGAACATACAGAGCAGGGGGGATAAGCAGCTGCACACTCCTTCGCTGCCACTTATCTGAAGAGGGGGGAGGGAATAGCGCACCAATTTGGATTTATCTGCCCAATTCTATTGGTGTTTTCTGATAGAGAAGTTTCTGGCAGCCCCTTTAGAGAATAGTTTGGCTTCTTCAGAAATTGCCAATATATTTAAATGGGTTTTCCATTTTTATAAAATGCTTGTCGTGGAGGATATAAAATGCAAAAAACCCTAAAACTTTTTAAATGCTGAATCCCAGTGCTCCTGGCTGATGACATTACAATCCTGCAGCGGTCTCTTCTTGAATATACAGCATGTTAGTGGCTGCAGCATCACGTGACCATTGATCACGATGTCATCAGCAGGCGCTCATGGGCCGGTGCTGGAGCAGTGTGTTTAAAAGGTGGTGTTTTTTTGTTTTCCGATTTCACAACCTCCTGGACTGGCTACAGGCGTTTTGTAGTAAAAAAAATAAATACATTTAAAAAAAAAAATGGAAAACTCCTTTAAAAGTGCTGTCTGACTTAAAGGGGTTGTCTCACTACAAGGATTGATGCTTTTTATGTTAGAGATCTTGCAAAAACAAGTCACTTTGCAATATGTGTCCATTAACAGTGTCCTACCTATTCTGAGAGATCCCCTCTTGTATGGGCTGCATCAGCTCCTCAGGTCGCTATAGCTACAGATTTGTTCGATCTCTCCTGATAGCTACAGCGACCAGCGCTCTCAGCCTACAGACCTAGTGTCCTCAGCAGTTTGTCACTGCAGACCAGTAGCAGCCAGTAAATGCCCCTGAATTCAAAACGGAGACCGAGAAAACAGGACTGAGGTGAGATGAATGAATGTAGTGAGACAACCCTTTTAAAATTATACAATAAACCATAGGCTACAGCTGCATAGAAAAACCTAAGAAACAATACACCCACATCTGCACTCGCTGCCGGTGGGGTCCCCTGATCTTTTCTTACTTCCTGTTGTTCCGATTGGAGCATGAGCTGCAGCCAATCAGTGGTGTCGGTAACATGTCGTTCCTATGACCTTGCCATCTACCAGCTCTTGGGTGGCGATGTCAAGGTCATGACTTTGTTTTTTTTTTTTTTGTTTTTTTTACGGTTTCTGTTTTTCTATGCAGCTGTAGCCCGTTTTATTTTTTGTTTTTTTAGGTCTGCCCCTTTTAAGGTTTTATGGGAGACCTATTGATGTAGCAGAGCTGAAAGACACATCTCGATAGGATCCCCCACTCTCCCATGGAAAATAGCTTATTGCACATTTTGAGATCACCGGTAACTTGTAGTAACAGGCGCTGAACCCATTTTATAATGAGCTTTTTCGGTTTGTCCCCGGTCTGGATTCTTGGACTGTTCTGCAGGATGTATTTGTGTTTGATGTGATGCTGATCTTTGCAGACTGTACATGATGGAAGACAGTTCATGAAGTTTATTGACCCCAATTTGGGAGTTCCTCTACCAGAAAGAGATTATGGCGGAAACTGCCTCATATACGATCCGAACAATAAAACCGATCCCTACCACAACCTATGGGTAAGTCTGTTGCAGGTTTAAGAATATCAACATGAAACTTTGCTTGACTTGGTCGTCCTTGTAGAAAAAAAAAAAAAAGTGTCTCGAGGGTGTAAAGCAACGGTCCCCAACCTCACGAACCCTTGGAGTGTTGGCTGGAAGGCAAATTGCTTTTAAAAAGGAATAAAAAACACAAAAATATTAAACATAGCCTGAAATTTCCAAAAAATTATAACCTTTAGTGTAACATTTTGTATACCCGCTGAGACCAAACGTCTATACCAGTGTCTTTACATCTGAGTGGAGTAGTCCACTATTACACTTTTCAATCAATTGACTGGCTTGTGCATCTTAACAAGAGCTACGTTGCCAACCAGGAGTAAGAGTCTGCCTGAAGCATGTTAGGTGCGTTCCCACGGCAAGTGCACAATGACGGTCGGGGGTTATGCGATGAGCGCGGACGAGGAAAGAAAGAAAAGCACTCCCCACCTTCACATGTGAGAGGCAGCAGATGCCGCCGAGAAATGCCTGGATGGAGATTGTGCTGGGTAGAATAGTTTGGCGGGACGTGAACCGCTGGGCGGACTAAAACAGCGACTGGACTGGGGAGAAGAATCACATGCAGTGCGGGACCTGCTGGGGAACTGTTTGATCCATAGGAGCACATGGTGTGCTCATTTTTGGCGCGAATTTCTGAGGCGGTCTAAAAAACGCAAACCGACTGAAAAACTGGCCAAAAACCCCTGCAGTGGGGACAGGCTCTTAGTGGTTTGCAGCAACCTCGGGGGCAGCCCCTGATTTGGTTAGTATGCTGCCGTTCATGCGCTCTTTTAGGATTCTGATGATGATCTGAAAAATAATAAAAACTGGATTCCAAAAGGGCTGCTCTTATGCGGACTGAATAGACCAAGCAATGCTAAGCACCACATCAGCCCATTGGGTGGCACCCTATTGAACACACACTCTATTGCCCAGGCACCGTTGTTTATGAAGTGCTTTACTGTTTTTTTTTTTTTTTTTTTTTTTTATATGAAATAAAAATACAATCACATAATTGCCCCAGACTATACATGTACAGAGCAATAGACCAATAAGTATGCAGGGAAACCAAATCAGTCCATCTAGTGGATGTCCATTCCACCGGTATAGAGAGAATGTCATCATTGATTGGTTATTTTAAATTTTTATAAAGAAGTTTATTGGATCCAGTGCTTTACCCCAATGAAGCTGTGATATGAGATACACTTGGATGCTTTGCCTTTCACACATTGGCCCTATGTGTACTTATTACTTCTATTCCAAAGCATATTTATTGGTCAATTGCTCTCTATACTTCTCGGGCAATTATGTGATTGTATTGTTATTGCTTAGTGCTTTACCGTTTGTTTTTTAGATCATGTTAACGTGCTGTGTGAACATACCCTAAGGGTGCGTTCCCACGGCACAGGACAAATACCGGCCGGTTTGCTGGCCGGTACTTGTCCTGTTTTGCGGCCGTCCCCAAAGTGTATTTTTGTATTCTAATTAGGGTGCACGTCTGAATTTGTTTTGAGCGCTGACTTTTTTCTGTGCACTGCTTCTCTTCCCTTTCTATTTGAAAAGGCTCATGGAAAGTAAGGGGGACAGGTATGAATTCGAATGCGTACTTTTTTTTTTACTTGGCGCCGACACTCCAGTTCTAAATAGATATAGAAGAGGGTAGAATACGACAGTATGAAGATTTTTGGCGCATTACATAGAGTTTAGTGCGCCAAGTTTGGCGCGTTACACTCTATGCCCATACAAAGTTTGGCGCATTAAACTCTATATGTAATGCGCCAAAAATCTTCATACTGTCGTATTCTACACTCTTCTATATCTATTTAGAACTGGAGTGTCGGCGCCAAGTACAAAAAAAGTACGCATTCGAATTCATACATGTCGCCCTAAGTGAGGCTTCTGCAGCACCACCTATTGAATGTAACATTCCTCACATCCAGCTCGCTGAGCCTTGCCATGTGAATGGGATTAAAGCCGTACCAGCTATTTGCTCTCATGAGTGCAGAGTAGGAAACTGTCTGGCTAAGGAGGGCTCTAGATGTAGCTCAGGAGGGGTTGTTTTTCATTAGGGAGAAGCACCGTGTAGGTGTATGGTGACTTAGTAGAGTGACATTTCCCACTTTTGCATTGTATCTAGACCCTCTCAATTAACCAGTCAGTAATGACAGCTGACTGCAGATGAATAACTGGTATGGCATTAATCCCATTCACATTTCAAGACACTGTGATTTGGATGGGACTTGGAACGCTACATCCAATAGGTGACACTGCAGAATCCCAGCTCTTTAACCATTTAAAGCCTTCTCAAATGAATTTTTAAATTTCAGTGGAGGAGCAATCAAGGCATAAGTCTCCACACACCTACATGGTGCCTCTTCCTAATGAAACATTAGCCCCTTTAAGGTCTCTCCTGTCTAGCTTGGGTTTGCAGTGCTCATCCTGAGCTTTATGGTTCATACGTGTTTTTCTCTTGCCAGTGTGGCATTGCGTCTTACCAGGCCTGAAGTACCTTTCAGTATCTAGTGCGCACAGCTGTATGTATCCTTTTCTGGCCACCCAGGAACCCGTGTCTGCACGCTGAGCTGCCTCAGGAGCTGTTTTCAGCTGGAATGGAAGTTTTTGTACCCTCTATAGCATTAGCTATGGGAGTACAATAGGCTTCATCTACCGGCTGCTTCACCAAATGAGCCTTTCCCTTTCATCCGCCCTGCGTGTCCTCGGCCACTTAAGAAACTCACAAATGGCTGCGGCGATAGTTCATGTGTGACGTTCCACATCTGGAGCCCATAGCCCGGATTACCTTGGATTGGAGAGGATTTGTCATCTCTCTGAACTCCAGGTATAAAATGTCAAGCAAGGGGGGGGCGTTTATTACACAACAGGAGCATAGCCCTGACGAGAGGCGTTATATCAGGAAGCAAGCACTGCCAGGTCCCAGTCCTCTGCTGCCTTGTAGCAGGACCTGGAGACATTGCAGGTTCTCTGAGGGTTGATCATAACTGGTGCAGATTACCTGGATTGTGGACACAATGTACCAGAGAAATCAGATAATCAGATTACAGCAACTGTTGAAGACGCCAGTGCCTATTGTGAGAAAGGAATATGGGGGAGGGCGGCTGCTTTTAAATGGCTGCGATAAGTGGAACGTAAGGGGGCTTTCACACACTGCAGTTTTAACTGCACTCCAATTAAACTGCCTTTATTATCAGCAAGCTTCTTTCAGTTATCTGAACAGTTTGGAAAGTGATGCATCAATGTGTTTTTAATCCACAAGATTTCAGACAGTCATTACTTACTTGAAACACCTTTCCGAGCAATTAAGACACCTGAAAGAAGCTTGCCGGTAATAAAGGCAGTTTAATTGGAACACAGTTAAAGCTGCACCAAAGCTGCGCTGTGTGAAAGCTCCCTTAGGCTATGTTCACACGGCAATTATTGGGACATATCTCGCCCCGTAATTCGTGCCGCGCTGCGCTCAATACGGGGCGAAATACGTCCCAGTCACTTTGGTAATCCACAGTTCTCATAGGGAACTATGGATAATTCTCCTCTCCCCACTCGGACAATACGCTGCGGGGGGGAGAAGTGACATGTCAATTATTCACGGTGTATACGCGCCGCTCTGGAGAACACGGCGTAATACCGGCCGACATCCGTCCCACAATTACGCCGTGAATAAGCCATGTGAACCTAGCCTAAGGGAGATGTATGATTAATGATTGGTTACTCACTGGTTCCTAAAAGGTTTCCCTGGTTAGTTCTGCTATGCATGATGTACATTGTATAGTATACAACTCTCCTATGGAAACCAGTCTGGGTGCAGCCTAAATGATCACATACACCTCGCCTACTCCTGTAATTGTTCAGGTTTGGTCAGCATTCAATGTCATTTAATCACAATGGACTTTACCTTTATTTAAAGCGCACCTGTGAAGTCTCCTCCTCCGCCTATTTAGGCTGCTTTCACACTGCGCAGTTTTGGTGCAGTTTTAACTGTATTACAATGAAACTGCCTTTTATTACCAGCAAGCTTCTTTCAGTTGTCTAAATTGTTCAGGAAGGGGTTTCAAGGAATCAGTTACTGTGTGTGAAGTCTTGTGAATTACACACACACCAATTGATTGCTCACTTTCCAAACAGTTTAGATAAATGAATAAAGCTTGTGGTAATAAAGGAATCTAATTGGAGCGCAGGTAAACTGCACCAAAACTGCGCTGTGTGAAAACATTCCCTACAGCACAGGTTACTGGTCAGGTTTTCAGACTGTTTGCAGTTTTACAAACGGACATGCAACGCTCCCCCATAGACTTTAATAGAAAATCTGCGCAGCAGTCCCAACTGCATGGCTTTTCTGCCGAACGGTTTTATACACCGCTGACGTTCCGAAAAGCTTAGAACAGGTTCATTCTTCCGCCCGGTTTTCCGGCAGAATATGAACATGTGGGTGCAAAGGGGACGGATGAATCGCAAACCGCAGACAAAAGCCATCCCATAAAAGGGAAATCCGACCGGTATTTGGTCTTTGCCGTGTAAACGCAACCCTAGCGTTCCCAGAGAAATACATTGCTACCTCAACATACAATCTTAATTGGTTCTGCGACAACCATTTTAGGTCAAAATCAGAACTCTACGGAAAACTGGTAATTCGTTCTGAAGCTGTAAAATGTCACCAACATAATGCAAAGTAGTGATTACAAAATGAAGTAGGTAGCTAATCCAGAAAGAGCTGCTGGAAGCTAGAAATCAATTTCTATGTTGAGGACAGCAGCTTCTTTGGGTCATGCACTTTATACACAATGTGCCAGGAAAAAAAGAAACTGGGGCCCTCACCTGGGGCCCAAAGGAGCTGCTCAGCCTGGCACATGTAAAGAGCAGCAGAGGACATGTAGTACCGCACTATACTCTATAGAGGCGCTACTAGACCATCAATCACTGCATGTACTTCACTGATGCATGTAAAAAGCAATACAGGACATGTAGTACTGCACTGTACTATAGAGAGGTGCTAGTAGATCCCAATCACTGCATGCTCCTCACTAATACATATAAGAGCAGTACAGGACATATAGTACTGTACTGTAGAGAGGCGCTACTAGACCGCTAATCCCTGCATGCACCTCACTAATACATTTAAGAGCAGTACAGGACATGTAGTACCACACTGTACTCTAGAGAGGTGCTATAGACCGCTAATCACTGCATCCTCCTCACTAATACATATAAGAGCAGTACAGGACATATAGTACTGTACTGGCATTACTTGACCGCTAATCCCTGCATGCACCTCACTTATACATGTAAGAGCAGTACAGGACATCTAGTACCGCACTGTACTGTAGAGAGGCGCTACTAGACCTCCAATCACTGCATGCACCTCACTTATACATGTAAGAGCAGTACAGGACATCTAGTACCACACTGTACTGTAGAGAGGTGTTACTAGACCTCCAATCACTGCATGCACTTCACTGATACCTACAGTAAACGTTCAGTAGTCCGAAGACCGTATTATAGATTTTAGGTCAAAGGAGTGAACCGTGTCCTGTATTTATACTTCAATGTCCTATCTGGTTATGGTGATTCCCATCTTATCAATAGATGGCGTATCGCCAGCATATGCCATCAGTATGTAATAAGTAGGGGTCCAACTTCCAGGACCACCATGATCCTATGAAAGGGATGCAGCCCTGGCTCTGCACTGCGACCCTTCTACAAGTGTTTCCTTTCAAGTGACTGGGCACAGAAAAACACTGACTGGGCCACAAACTGAATGAGTAGAAAGATGTTTTTTCAGGATTGTTGGGGGTCTGAGGTCAGAGCTCACGGATCATAAGGTTATGACATACGCCATCTTTTTGATATAGGAATTATGCTTTCCAGTAGCGACACTGCTTACGTTGTGTAACAGGCGGGAAACCAGCACAAAGTGCAACCTTTTGCTCTCCCATATGTCTGTTTTAGGGTATATAGACCTCATCAAGGGCTTTCCTTTGCTTAGGACCCTTACCCGTCAGAGTAGAGCGCTGCTATTCACTTAGTTAGCAGTTTTACTTTCTGCTTATGATGTTCTAAGTCTGGTTTTTGTTCTTTTAGGACAAGATGGATGGCTTTGTACCGGCACACTTCCTTGGCTGGTATATAAAAGTAAGTTTTGCGGTACTTTTTGTGTTGTCATATGTACCTCTTCTATGGCTCTATATTCCTTCATTCTTTACTTTCTTCTCAGACATTAGTGATCCGAGACTGGTGGATGTGCATGATCATCAGCGTGATGTTCGAGTTCCTGGAGTACAGCCTGGAGCACCAGCTGCCCAACTTCAGTGAATGCTGGTGGGATCATGTAAGTTTTTTATTTTTTATTTTGTTGAAGGGTTTGTCTCACTACATCGATTCATCTTACCTCCTTCCTGTTTTCTTGGTTTCATTTTTGAACTCGGTGTTTACTGGCTTCTACTGGCCTGCACCGACGAGACGCCAGGTCTGTAGCTATAGCGACCAGCGCTGGCAGCCTATCAGAAGAGATCAGACAGGTATGTAGTTATAGGGACCTGAGGAGCTGATGTAGCCCATACTAGAGGGGATATCTGGGAATAGGTAGGACACTGTTAATGGACACATATTGCAAAGTGATTTGTTTTTGAAAGATCTTTAACATAAAAATCAATCCTTGTAGCGAGACAACACCTTTAATTGGATATCAAGTCACTTGAATAAACTTTTTATTTATAATCTTGTGTTTTTTGCTGTGTTTTTTCCCCTCATGACGCTTGCATGTATTACAGTACAATGCCAGCTACTAGATTCTGTTCATCCTCAATCACACCAACTGAATCTTTTTTTTTTTAGGTCAGTCTCCAGCGACTCTTCACTTCTGAACACTCAGGTTGTTTATGCTGCACTATCTGATTACATTAAGCCACATAAATATTGATGGTTTTCATTTTACACACACTTATTCAGGGAATGCTATCAATCATGGTATGTGGGGTAAGCATGTCTCCTAGTGTCTCTTAACCCCTTAAGCCGAATGCCTGAAAAGTAGTGACCAGAACATTTTTTTAGTTTTTGCCTCCTTGCGTTTCAACAGTTGTAACTTTTTTTATTTTTTCAATGACGCAGTTGGATGAGGCCTCGTTTTATTCGAGATAAGTTTGACTTTATGGGGGAATAGTTTAAGTTCATTTATAAATAATTGCAGAATTCTTTCTTTTTTTTTTTTTTTTTTTTTTTTTTTTTACATTTTCTTTATTTTTTTACACCATTCACATTTCACACAAACCCTTGTTAGATTAATTCTACAGGTTATTACGTTCGTGTGGATACCTAATATGTGTAGGTTTTTTTGTGTCATTTATGCACAGTTATTTTTTACTAAATATTTTATTATTTATTTTTTTATTCTTTTTTCTTACACTTTTTCTGTTTTTTTTACTTTTTTTTTTAATCCCTTGAAGGGAGAACTGTTTTACATTTTTTTCAATTTTTTTTTTTTTTTTTTTTTTTTTTTTTACACTTAGTAATGTATTAGCGTATTTATATATGCTAATACATTCTAATCTGTGTCACTTTGACACAGGCAGTGATCTGGACAGCACACAGTGTGTCCAGGTCACTGGCTTAGTACACAGACAGCTCTGGGGCCACTCTAGGTCCCCAGGGCTGACTGTGCAGCCGTTCCCCGGGCTCTGTCGGGTCACCTGGTGTTCCGATCACCCGACAGAGCAGGGGAACCCTTTGATTGCGCTGCGGTAACGCATCGCCGCAATCAAAGGGTTAAAGCACCGGGTTCAGAGGTTTCCTCTGCTCCCCGGTGGTTGCAGTAGATGCTCTGGGATCAGGGCCGTGTCGCTGCAGATGAACGACCCACACCGGCCGACGTCAAAAGACGGTGCGCGGTCGTTGAGGAGTTAAGGTGTCCGGTTAATTTTTTTTTCACTGAATTTTACTTAAAAATCCAGCTCCAAAACATATAAATTTATATATAACAGAGCTCCTATCCTTCTATCACTTCCTGCTCTCAGATAGGGCAGCATAAACCACCTGACAGGTTCCCTTTAAATTTAATCAGATAAGGTTTCAGTTTCATGAATGCTCAGGAGAGAGAGGGAAAGGGAACCAGCTGACCGGACTGAAGGAACTGGAGCAGCTTGTGTTGTATTGTAGTGCATGCAAGCAGCAGAAACTGTTAACGTTGTTAATGCAATCAATTTGTATATGGTATGTAAAATATATTTTTGTAATCTGCACAAAAAACAAAGGTGTCCTCAGCCTCTAAAGCAGCAGTTCTGCAGCAACCATGGTGTATGTGGGGTTTAAATACTTGCAATCACCCTTCCACAGATTGAGCTATGTTATTCCTGGTGACAGCTCATATGATTTTGGAATACCATTCCCCCACCTTCATTATTTGGCTTGAGCAGCACTTGCTGAGCTTTCGACTTCTGCCGTGATCTTTGTAATGTGTTTTCCAACAAACCCGAGTCGCCAGTATGATCGCTCGCAGCAGACGTTTCATTACAAGCAGGCATTTATTTTAGAATCAGAATTTCTCTTTACGCTTGTTCCAGTGTCCCCCATGGCTCATCTGCAGTTCCTGGACCAGTACTGGAAATGTGACTGGGCTGTGTTTCCCATGATGTGCTTCCACCTGTCGCACCCATGTGATATACACTGCGCCCCGTTCCAATAAGATCAGCGCAGGCTCCTTCCACACAATCACAGCCACAAGAAACTACAGCAGACGTTTTACCTGTTGGGGAATGACAGGAGCAGCACACACAGGCCACTAAAGGTAGTAATTGGCTGGGCTTTGTCCAATTGAAGCATGTCCAGTTAACAAGACTTGGTGACCCTAAGGCCGTGTTCACCCGGCTTATTCAAGCCGTAATTGCGAGCTGGATTGCACTCGCAATTCCGGCTTGAATAAGGTGCGGAGGCGCTGCCCGCCGGCCCCATAGACTTGCATTATCCACGGCGCGTATTGCGCCTGGATAATGTGCAGGTGACTTTCTCCCCGCTCGGCGAATCCACTGTTCTCTATGAGAACTGTGGATTACCACAATTACTGCGACGGATTGGAGCCGTACTGCAGCGCAAATCCGGCGCGCATTACGGCTCCAATCCGCGGCGAAATAAGCCGTGTGAACGGCCCCTACGTCTTTGCAGATAGCAAGTAAGACTATGTTCACATGTACATTGTGTGTGTCGGGTGTTCGTGCTGATCATCGTCATACCGTGGCGCGGGAGGGGGGGGTTGCGGCAGCCGCCGGACCCATAGACATGCATTACTCACGGTGCGTAATCGCCTCAATTAATTGACATGTCACTTATGTCCCCGCACGTACAATACGATTGTATTGTACAAGCGGGGAGAGGAGGCGTCACCCATAGTTCTCTGAGAGCTGTGGATTACCGTAATTGTGGCGTGCCTTTCCCCGCGTTTTAAGTACAGTACGTGGCGAAATACGCCCCAAAATAAGCCGTGTGAACATACCCTAAGGAAAGCACTGCTGAGACTCGGAAGACTCAAGACCTGAACTGCGCACACAGCTAGGATAAGGGACTGGAGGACGAACGTTTGTTTTACACCTGACTCTTTGGATATGAACCATGGGGTTACCTGTAATTACATAAAACTTTTTAAAGGGGGTGTTTTCTGGGTACATTAAAGGGGTATTTCCATCACATTGATAAACTTATTGGCAAAGGTAGATAAACACTATTACCAAATACATTGCTATTTAGAATTTTGCCTGGTTTCAGAGATAAAAGCAAATCGTATCTCCGGCTTTACACAAGCTTTCCTGAATTACTGACCACCTCTCTGTTCTAGCAGTGGCTGGAATGATGACGTCACACCCTGCTGTGTCTTATCAGCAGCACATAAATCTGTGTATCTGTTACTTACAAACTTTAGAGCTCTTTAGCCTTGTGCGCTGCTGTTAATACCCCTCATTACCAATGTCCCGCTCATAGGCTCAGCTAGGAATAGCAGAGCTGATATGCCAGTCACTGCTGTAGAACTACGCACGGTCGGATCAGGAAGTGGGAGCCTGAAGCTGAAGAGCAGGCTCTGTGAAAGTCTGATGGGAATAACACTTTAAAGTGTTGGCTCTCCGTTTTGGGAAGCTGGTTAGATTGGGCTTGGCAACTTGCATTTATTTATTCTAATTGTATCCATTATTATCCACATTGGGACTCATAAAGGGACCTGTATGAAAACTGTCCAGGTTTAAGACTTTGTCACCCACAGTAACCAATCAGAGCTCCCCTTTCATTTTTTCAGAGCAGTATATGAAGTGAAAGAGAGCTCTGGTTGCTATGGCCGACAGAGTCTTAAAGAGAACCGTCACATAGATTATGCCCACCTTGCTGAGGGCAGCACAAGCTAGCAACAGACATGCTGTTTCCAGCGCTGTGTCCCTTATTCTGTAAGATGCAGCAGTTTTCTGTGTATTTAGCATAAACACAAACTCTGCAGTTTTTCCAGCCAGAAGATGTCCATTCAAAAGATGATGTCAGTTTTTTTGGGAAACCGCCCCCGCCCGAAACCTGAGGGCCCAGCCCCGCCCAACCGTCACTTAACTGACTTTAAAACCCAGGAACCCCAGGCCCGCGTTGGGACAGACCCCGCGTGCATTTAACCACTGAGCCATGCAGCTTAGAGTATATAGAGGCGGCTGCAGAACGTCTGCTCTTCTGTGCACTGGAACTCTAATCTCATCTCATTTTTGCTCCCTTTAAAAGGGCAGAGCAAACGGAGAACAGAGATTTGCTGTTCATGCAATCCCCCTATTAAAAGGTTGTCAATGTTACCTCAACAACCATGCAGGAGTTTGTCCAGGGTCCATATGTGAACGCGTCGTCCAGTCATTGTAGGTCAAGCTTATGATTCATCCATAGTAATGTGCCTCAGCAGCCACCTATAAGACGACATCACTTTGGCCACATGATCACCACTGCCGGCTTGGACATACAACTTTACATACATCTTGCTTTTTTGTATATTTTTAGTGGATCATGGATGTGCTGGTGTGTAACGGATTTGGAATCTACTGCGGTATGAAGACCTTAAAGTGGCTCTCTATGAAACCATACCAATGGCAGGGCCTATGGAACATCCCTACGTACAGGTAGGTCCAAGCTCAAGACACAGGACATGTAGGGAGCGACCGTGTTTGTTGACATTTTTGTCTGTAGACCAAATGAATAAAATAAATGTATCTAGGTTTATAGTATGGGGCAGTTGCGCCAGTAAACTAGTGTACATGCGTTATCTAGAGCCCATAATAAATGTAGTACAAGGATTGTGCTTTTTCCAACAAGGATTGGTTGTGATGCGTCATTTTGCGCCAAACTTGCACCAAACGTATGGTACATTTATTTATCTAACTGGATACCACCTATTGGCTGGCTAGGATTGCAGGGGTCTAAATCTCTCCAACTCCCTGAGCCACTGTAATAGTTATAGAAAAATAGGAAGATCCTAGTAGGCAGGAGGGTAGATAAACAATCAAAATACTTTTAACCCGTTTCTACTGCCGTTGGATATCCAATATATTCATGCACACAGACCTGCTTGTCCCCTGAAGATGCTGTTTAGGCAGATCATGCCGGGGGAGCAATGCTAGTATTTTAACCCCTTAAGCCGAACACCTGAAAAGTAGTTAATGACCAGAACATTTTTTTAGTTTTTGCCTCCTTGTGTTTCAACAGTTGTAACTTTTTTTATTTTTTTCAATGATGCAGCTGTACTAGGCCTCGTTTTATTCGAGACAAGTTCTTCTTTATGGGGGACTAGTTTAAGTTCACTTATAAATAACTAGTAATTTAAAAAAAAAAAAAAAAAAGTTTTTTTTTAATTTTTTTTTTTTTACAACATTCACACTTGTTAGATTTATTCAGGTTATTACGGTCGTGTGGATAACAAATATGTGTAGGTTTTTTGTGCGTGTAATTTATGCACAATTTTTTATTAATTTTTTTTATTTTTTACTTTTTTTGTGCTTTTTTACTTTTTTTTTTTTTTTTACACTTAGTAATGTATTAGCATATTCATATATGCTAATACATTCTAATCTGTGTCCGTATGACACAGGCAGTGTTCAGGACAGCACACAGGCTGGCCTGATCACTGGCTTGTTACACAAACAGCCCTGGGGCTACTCTAGGTCCCCAGGGCTGACTGTGCAGCCATTCCCCGGGCTCTGTCGGGTCACCGGGTGTTCCGATCACCCGACAGAGCAGGGGAAACCCTTTTGATTGCGGCGGTGCGTTACCGCAGCACAATCAAAGGGTTAAAGCACCGAGTTGCGGAGGTTTCCGCCACTACCCGGTGCTCGCAGGAGATGTGCTGGGATCAGGGCTGTGTAGTACAGCCCCGATCCCAGCGCAGCTGCAGCGCCGCAAACTCTGATGTCTGCAGCGACGCCGAAAGACGTCACTGTAGACGAACGACCTGAAATGCCCGACACCAAAAGACGGTGGACGGTTGTTGAGTTAATAGCGAGGCAGGTCTGTGTGCATGAATATGTTGGATATCCGACTGCAGTGGAATCTTTACATCACACCACTATGATAAGTGTTCACACCGGTATATAGGAGTTGCTGGCTGTACCCTTTGTATATATGTATAGACAGACCCAAATTGGAATTTTAATCTTGGGGTCATTAATGACAGAAATGTTGCATTTTTAATAATAGTGTGGAAATTGGATTTTCATTGCCTTCGGGTAACAAGTGTTTTGACTAATAAATTTGGCACGTTCTTAGACATTTTAAACTTGGGCTAGACAATTTAAGTACTAGACTGATTTAGTAAATCTGCCTCGGCGCGTGTGACCGGATATAAAGACGCTTTGTTCAGACTAGAAAAGGCTTCTCTGCCTGCTGTGGCTCGTCTGTAGTGAATGATAACTGTACTGCAAAGATTCATTGTCTTCTCCTTCTAGAGGGAAAATGAAGAGAATAGCCTTCCAGTTCACACCTTACAGCTGGGTGAAGTTTGAATGGAAACCAGCATCAAATCTCCGCCGATGGTTAGCAGTGTGCGGCATTATATTTGTAGTAAGTATAGCAACTCTGTCCAGAGCTGGTTAGTTCTGCACCTACACGTATGCTTTAAAAGGGATGTGCCGCTATAGATATTTATCGGCTAGCCACATAGCGGATTGCTGGGTGGGGTCCCAAAAACTAGCCTGGCCCCTGTATCCCACGATCTCGCAAGGAAGTTTTTAAATAAAACAATGGTTAAACAATCGCATTGCTGCTCTGTTAAAAGTCCATTTGAGCCATCGAGTGGGTCCTAGAGGTGGCACCTCCAGAAATGGGATGTTTATCGCCTATGCTGTGGATAGATGAATAAATGTCTATAGTGGCACAAGGCCTTTCCCCTTTCAAGGGTTGTCCAGCAGATCAAAAACGTTCTTTAGTGTGGGTAAAAAGAAAGTTATACTTGCCTACAGGTTCCCCACCACCACTCTGGAGCCTCCCCAGGATCCTCTCCTCTCCACTTCTGTGTTCAGTCCTGCCACAGGAGAAGTTCGCAAGACATTCAATTACAGTAGAGTATGAAAAACATACCCTATAGACATCACTTAGCAGCTAAATACAGAAAAAATAACTTATTTTAAATATCAATATATAAAAACTACACTTACCCTACTAAGACCCTCCAAACAACTAGAAAAAAACCTTAACCTAAACCACAAACATGTAGGGTCCTCGCCCCAATAAGGGCGCCCCTACCCGGAACCTATCCCTCACTATCAGTCCCTACTCACAAGATACCGTAAATAGTAATAGAGACTCAGATTCACTTATTTTTAAGACAACAGCCAGTAAAAACTTAACTCCCTAAATACGTGGAAAGAGGTTTTTGATACATAATCCTCTTCCTCAATATAATCACCTACCCAAGACCAACGCGTTTCCCCCTATCTAATATAAGGGTTCATTGGGGTCAGAGGTATAACAAAGCTAAATCCATGTACAAAGATACCAAGGAAATAATGCAAAACCATATACACTATAACAGATATACAGTAGAGTATGAACCACTCCTGTGTGTCGGCAGGAGAACCTGGAAGAGGAGCAGATCGCTGGGGAGCTGTGTGGCAGGTGTGTGGCTCTGTAGGCAAGTATCACTCATTTTTTACCCACCCTGGCCCCATTGAGTATCATTTTTATTTTCTGAACAACCCCTTTAACTTGGTGATCATGAAAATTGAGTATTTCTTTTCAGACACAGTCCCCATTGTTTTCTGGCTGTATCACTAGCAGGTCAGTTGGCTGCTGATGTTACTGATGTGTTCCTGATGTAAAGGCTCTATCATTTTCCCAAAATGGCATCACTGCTTACGAGGCACAGTTGAGAATTGCATTTCAGCCTTATTCAATCAAATGGTCCTGGCCTCCAATTCTCTACACAATGTTAGTAAAAGCCAAAGGGATGCATATAATTGATTCACCATCAATGCCGCAGTCTTTTTTTCTGCATAGGTGGCCTCTTCCCCTATTTGAGGATGTAAACTGTATGTACTATATAAAGGGCTCTTATTGACCGGAAGAGCAGCTGTAATTGAGTACATGCAGGCCACTCTTAATGGTTAGAGCAATTGCAGATTAAGTTGTGGAAGAGTGGTGCACCCATTCTGCATAAAACAAGGCAGCTTGTCCTTACAGCTGTATGCAATGCAACTTTTTATGTTATGGGAGGTAGGGAAAAGGGACTGGAAAATTCTAAAAAAAATAAATAAAAAAAAAGCCGCTTTTATCAAAAATGTCTTTGTTGTCCTAATTAATCAGAGCACAGCTTTCATTTTTCTATAGCAGGTAAAAAATAAAAGCTGTGCACTGACTGGTTGTTATAGGCAATATTACTGTAGAATTGGATAAATCAGACCCTTAGGCCGTGTTCACACGGCTTATTCACGGCGGATTTGTGCGCCGTATTGAGCGCACAAATCCGCTGTGAATACGGGGCGGGGCCGGAGCGCGGCGGGGGCGCCGCTCCCGGCCCCATAGACAATGCATTGTTTACGGCGCGTCCGTGCCGTAAATAATGTGCATGTCACTTTCTCCCCCCGCGGCGGAATTGCCGAGCAGGGAGGAGCGATGGAATCCACTGTTCTCTATGAGAGCAGTGGATTACCGTAATGACTCCACGGATTGGCGCCGTACTGAAGCGCAAATCCGGCGCGGAATACGGCGCCAATCCGTCGGCAAATAAGCCGTGTGAACGGGGCCTTAGTGTTAATACAGCAGTATAAATTATATTACCAAATGCTCATTTGTAGCTGGACTGCCAGAGGTGCTTTGGTTCTGCTTTTTAATTTAAACTATTAAAGGGGTTGTCTCGCTACATCGTTTCATTTTACCTCAGTCTTGTTTTCTTGGTTTCAATTTGAATTCAGGGGCGTGTTTACTGGCTTCCACTAGGCTGCAGTAGAAGCAAGGTCTGTAGCTATAGCAACCAGTGCTGGCAGCCTGTCAGGAGAGACTGAACAGGTCTGTAGCTATAGCGACCTGAGGAGCTGATGCAGCCCATACAAGAGGGGATATCTAGGAATCGGCAGGACACTGTTAATGGACTCATGTTGCACTTGTTTTTCCTAGATCTTTAACATAAAAAGCAATCCTTGTAGCAAGACAACCACTTTAAGTAGTGTTGAAAAAATAAGGCTTCGTTCACATCACATATAAGGGAGCATTGTGGTTATCTGTTGGGATACATAAAGGGATTTTGCTACAAAGGCATTTCATGCCTGGTTTGTCTTGCTTCAGCTTATAGTGTGCTCAAGAAGACGTGTATGATTTGTTAGAACTGCATATCCTGTTTCCCAGCAGGCTTGACCTCACCATGCCTTTCTCTGAGGTGTGCTTACTGTAGTCAAACAAAGGTCTGTTTATGTAAAGAGCTGTGAGTAGCTGCAATGTAGCTGAGTGGTTAACATTTCTAACTTACAGCATAAGGGCCCTAGTTTCAAATCCCTGCAGAAACCAAATGTGGATTTTTTTTTTCTCAATGCACATACCCGATTGGTGGTTATTTTTTCATTTTTTTTTTATTTGCACTGTTTATTTACTAAGGAGTACAGAGGACAGGAGTAGAATGACCACACCTGGAGTCGAACACTCGCTCAGCAGTGAGTGTGTGTGATTACAAGGCAGGGAAGAGACTGACGGTAGCTGCCGGAGAGGTGATGTCTGAACATGTGCGGCCAGATTGAGGAGCTCTCAGCCTTGGTCGTACCCCTTGGAGACGAGCTGTGCACTATGGATCACTAAGGGAGCAGCTAAAACAAAAATGCTGCAGGAGTTTTAATAACGAATGGTGAAAATGTTTGATTTGCAAGCTTCCCACGTCGATTTTACTTTGTGGTAAAACCTCTTTTAAAGAGCATCATAAAACATAGCATAACGGATCTGTAGGGAACAATAGGGTAAACATAGCACTAGACCTGGTCTGTTTAACTATGATATATATTTTAGATCCGCTTTTTGTGTCCAACACACGAATTGAAAATAGAGTAGACGTAGTCCTAAAGACCAAAGGGACCACAGTATAAAAAACTTCTAGTCTAAACTCATGTTGTTGCCCACAGCAACCAATCGGAGCGCCCGTTTCACTTCATATAATGCTCTGGAAAAATGAAAGGAGCGCTCTGGTTGCTGTGGACAACAAGGTGAGTTTTACACCTAGACAATTTTTATACATGTGGCCCGAAGTTTGGAGCCTTTGTCATGGATTTGTTTTTTTTTGGTTGGAGAACAGTTGTGGTTTTTTTTTCAGTTTTGCCAGTCAGAATGGCGGACACCCAACAGATCCACTTTTAAGTGGCTGCCGTCCCATGTGCAAGGAATCCAGCATCGCTTTTTAGCAAACATTTATAGTAGATCCCACCATGCAGATGTGAACAGGGCCTTATTATATTAGAATTTTACATTTTTTAGTGTGTGGCAGATATGTTTATAGAATACATGCTACTGTCCTGTTCATCTGAGTGTTAATTGCAGAAATCCATGTGATTGGCACCAAATCAATCTTTCAGATGAATGGAATTAAATTTCAGTATTAGAGCTTTCTGCCACAAATCTCCCACCAGTGGTTAGCACTTAGCTTGCATAGTTCCTTCAGTTGAAATAAGACAAATGTCCATCAGGTTCAATGGCGGGGAAATTGTGGGTCACGGTACGTCCACACGGCAGTGGTTAAAATGCCGGTCAGATTCTGTTTTAGAATCTGGGCGGTATTTTATCGTCTTATGCACGGTTTTAGGGGACGGTTCTGTCCGCACTTTGCAGATTCGCCCGCCTCCCTAACCATTGAACTGCACACCTTCCACCCGAAAACTGGACGGAAGATTGTGCATGCTTCAAGTTTTTCGGAATGCCATCAGTTGAAAATCCGTTTTTCTAGTAGACTATGGGGACGGGTTCTTGTCTGTTTTCAGACTGTTTCAAAATCTGCAGACCGTCTGAAAATCCGACAAGAAAACCATGTCATGTGGATGGACCCTCAAGGGAGGGGTAGAGGGAATTGGTAGGCTTAGTTTCCCCTACTGATAGAGACTTTGGAACCCATAAGATAAGATCAAATCTGCCCTAAAGGAATATTTAATTCCTGTTCCCAAACTTGCCATCAGACTGGATCCAGATGTTTTATACTGCTACATAAGTATTAATACTGCTTAGTAGTAAGTGGTTATCTAAGCCTTTCTTGAAACCCTCAACTGTTTCTGCTGTGATCAGCTCCTGGAGCACCTGTTCCTGAAATTCACTGTTCTCATGGTGAAGAAGGCTTCTCTTCTTGAGTAAATCCTTTTTTGTCAAGATGGAGGAACACCCCCATTTTGTCTTTTAAGGGGGTTTTACATGAAATGGCTGTACAGGCCGTTTATATACTGATATAAATAATCATGTCTTCCTGTGGTCTTTTCTCAGGACTACATAAGTTAAACCTCTCCTCATAACCAAGATGCCCCATTCCCCTTATTAGTTTGGTTGCTCGTCTCCAGTTCCATTACTTCCTTTCTGTAAACTGGAGCCTAGAACTGAACAGCATATTCCAAGTGAGGTTGCACCAATGCTTTATATAGTGGTAACATTACATCCCTGTCCGGCAAGTCCATGCCTCTTTTAATACACACCAATATCCTGCTGGCCTTAGGCCTCGTTCACACGGCTTATTTTGCCGCGGATTGGCGCCGTACTGCGCACCGGATTTGCGCTTCAGTACGGCGCCATTCCGTCGGAGTCATTACGGTAATCCACTGCTCTCATAGAGAACAGTGGAAATTTCCCTCGCTCCTCCCCCCTCGGCGAATCCGCCGCGGGGGGGAGAAAGGACATGCACATTTTTTACGGGCGTAGCGCCGTAAACAATGCATTGTTTTTTGGGGCCGGGAGCGGCCCCCCCGCCGCGTTTGGCCCCCCCCCCCCCTTTTTAGGCGGATTTGTGATCAATCGGCTACAAACCGTGGGAAAAAGCGTGTGAACACGGCCCTTTGGGGCAGTGATTGAACTGCATTGTTCTGTAGTCTATGATCTACTTTGAACACCCAGATCCTTTAAACCTGAAATTTCCCCCCCAGTTTTTCACCCTTTTTGGGATAAAATGTGCATATGGTTTACATCCCCGATGCAAAACTTTACATTATCCAATTAAACCCTATTTGCCAAGGGATGCTCAAAACCGTGTTCAGGTCTGTTTGCATTTAAACACTTCCATAGTTTGCAAAAACCCTCATATTTTTAAAACCCCTTGCAAAATAGAAACCGTGCTATTAATGCCCTTCCCTATATCATTAACCCCTTACCGACATTTTACTCCCATATGTAGGGTTGGGAGATTCCCCAATTTTTTACGTATGGTTTCGCCTGGGACCCGCAAACTCACAAGCGGAGTTCGCAAATCGCGGATGGGACCGCGGTAAAATTTCTGCTGGCATCATCCACATACCCCGTGCCAGATGACCTTCGTGGTCGCAGAAAAACCCGCGGTCCACCACCGTCAGCCCTGCTTTTCAAAAACCCGCAAAAATTTTGGGCATGGTGATTGACCTGGAGTCACCATGGAGCCGTTAGGCGTTCTCATAAGGTCTGTCTTGTACAGTGTTCGAAGATCACTGTTTCAAAAACCCCCTTGGGGGTGAAAAAGTGAAAAAAAGGAAAAAAAAAAAAAAAATAAAAAAACCCCCCCAAAAAAGTGAAAAAAATAAAAAAAAAACCCAAATTTTTTCACCCCCCCAAAAATTTTCCCCCCTTTTTAAAAAAAAAAAAAAAATGTTTCAATCCCCCCCCCAAAAAGGAAAAAAAACCTTATGGTAAAATTTCACACCCCCAAAAAAAATTTTTATGGGGGCGCATTTCGCCACGTATTTTTTCATCGTCTTTCGCTTAATAGAGCGAAATGCACCCCAAAATTTACGGTAAAACCCGTTCCCAAAAGTCCTTGGTTACACACGTCCTCCCTCGCCGTACAATAAATGTATTGTACAAGCGGGGAGAAAGAATTTTCACATTCGCGGCGCTTTTCGCTCCCCGATAATGCAAATTTAGGGTCTACGCGCCGATCAGTGGCAGCTCCCGAACACCCGGAGCATACCCCTTAAAAAAATATTTTGTATCGGAAAAATTTGTGTTTTGGTATCAAAGATAGTGATGCATAAATATTTTTTTTATACAATAAAAACTTTTTTTTTTTTTAAAGTTTGGTATCGCCATAATAGTCTCGACATAGGGATTAAAACTAACTTGCCAAGGATATTGCACGGTGAGCACTGTTAGAAATAAAAATAAAAAACACCACTAGGATTGCACTATTTTCTTCACCCTTCCTTCCAAAAAACGGATTTAAAAGTGATCAAAAAGCCCTGTCATCGTCTCCCCTCCCCCCCCCCTCCCCCTCCCAAAAAAAAATACCAATAAAAAAGTCAACTCATCCCACAAAGAACAAGCCCCTACACAGCTCCGGACTTGGAAGAAATTGTGTAACACGTTTTGGGGGGCTTTTTTTCCAGGATAAACATTCAGCTAAAATTGCAGATTGTTGGAAAAAATATTTTTATTTTATTTTAGGAGCCTAACGCTAAAAACATTTGTGACACACCTGTGGAGTCAATATACTCACTGCTATCCTGGATATATTCCTTAACCCCTTACCGCCGGAGACAGTTTTGGCCTCTCTGACAGAGCCCTATTTTTGAAATCTGTCAAGAAAATTTGCAAAATACATATTTTTAGGGACCAGTCCAGTTCTAACGTGACTTTTGATTGGCCTGTATGTTAGATACCCCCATAAATGACCTCATCTAAGAAACTACACCCCTTAAAGTATTTAAAACCGAATTTAGGAAGTTTATTAACCCATTAGGTGTTTCTCAGGAATTAAAGCAAAGTGGAAGTGAAATTTCAAAATTTCACATTTTTTGCAGATTTTCAATTTTTATACATTATTGATAAGAATACGGTAAATGTGATCAGGGAAATGCAACTTAATATTGTTTCCCCAGATTCTGCCCTTTTCAGAGATATATCCCATATGTGGCCCTAGTCCCTTATTTGGCTCAACCACAAGCCCCAGAATTGGAGGAGCACCGACTGGACTCTGGTGCCACTTTTTCATTACAATTTTATTTAGGTGCCAGTGCAGGTTTGCGGACACACTAAGGTTCCAAACTTAATAAATACCCCTAAAAAAAACCCCATATCTGGAAAACTACACCCCTTACGGAATATATCCAGAGGTGTGTAGTGAGTATATCGACCCCACAGGCGTTTCACCAAATTTTTTAGCGTTAGTCTCTGGAAAATAAAAAAAAATATATTTTTTCCAATCTGCAATTTTAGCTGAAATGTTTAATTTTTACAAGGAATCTGGAAATAAAAAGCCCAAAATTTGTGTGTGGTTACGCCAAATATTCTTCCAAGTTCGGCCAATACCCTACATGATGGGTTTAAACTGCTGTCTTGGGCGCCATGGCATGGGGGGGGTAACAAGGGAGGGAGCGCTATTTGGCTTTTTTGGCGCACAGATATTGGTGGGGCCAAGTCGCAATCTGCAAAGCACCCAAAAGTACTTGAACAGTGAAACATCCAGAAGTTTCCCCTATTTTGGATTCAACACCCCTCAGGATCTAATCTAAGGGTGTATTGTGCAGTTTGGGCAGCACAGGTGTTCCGTCCTAGTTTTTTTTTTTTTTAGCATTGGGCCATGGAAATGGAGGGGGGAACGCCAGTTCCGCCATTGTTTTTGGGTTCATTTTTACAGTATTCGCCAATTACGGGATAAATGAGGGATATCTTACTATCGGGGGTCGTGGTTTATACAGATTACAATGATATAAATTTTATATAGTTTTTTTATGTTTTTGTACTTATTACACATAGAACGCAAAAGCTTTTATAAATAGTTGTGTTTTTATGTAGTCAATATTTTCTGACAGCACAGAGCTTTCTTAATTTTTTGCATATGGAGTGCTAGTGGGCTTGTTTTTTAAGAGGATATGAGTTGTTTGTTTAATTATTGGTACCATTATGGGGGGCATGTGATGCTTTTGATCAACTGTTATATTAAGGTTTTTGTGAGGCATTTTGTACAAAATAACAGCAATCTGGTAGTGTCTTTTTATTTTTATTTTTTACACGGTCAATGTGCGGTTGAATTGACTGGCTAAGTTTTCTAAGAGGTTGATACGATTACAGCGTACCACATTTGTTTATTTTTTTATTGTTTTACTGCTTTTACACAATAAAAACACTTATTGAAAAGGAAAACCTAAGGTTTTTTTGGCTTCACCGCAGTCTGAGAGCCATATACTTTTTTTTTTTTTTTTATGTTTTTGGAGCTGTATAGGGGACTTTTTTTTTGGGGATGAGTTGACCGTTTTTAATTGGTAAATTTTTGAAGGGGGAGCAAGACTTTATGATACGCTTATAAATCTGTTATTTGGAAGGCGGGGGGTGAAGAAAAATAATGCAATACTAGTGTGTTTTTTATTTTTAATAGGCGTTCAACCTTGCAGTATACAGTGACCTTGTTAGTTTTTAATACTGTGGGTTGAGACGATTTACGGTGATAACCAATTTATGTTATAGTTTTTTTTATTTGAAAGCACAATTTTTTGAAAAAAAGTGTTTTTATTGTGGTATAAACAATATTTTTTGCAATCGATCTTCTTAATAGCCAGAACTTTTTTATTTTTTCCGGTTATACAGAGCTTGTGTGTATGGACCTTTTTCTGTTTGCGGGCTGAATGAGTTTTAATTGGTACCAACTTTGGAATTTATATTATAGTTTTTGATCGTTTTTTACTTCCTTATGATGTGCTGCAGGATGTACAAAAATCGAATTCTGTGACTGTTTTTTGGTTTGTTTTTTTACGGCGTTCACCGTACGGTTAATTAACGTGATAGATTATATCAGGGTGGGTCGCTTCGAACGCGGCAAGTTACCCAAAATATGGGTACTTATTTATTTTTGTTATTTTTTGGGGGTCATTGGCGTTTGTAAAGGAGGAAAATGGGCGATGTCGTGTTTTTATTTTATTTTTTTCGTGTTTTACTTTTTCACACTTTTTACACTTTTCCCCAGGGGGGAATTGCGATGTAACCGATCGTAGATCGTTCATGCAATAGGAGATCCAGCATTACTGCTTATAGCTATATGATCGGTATCCGAGATGGCAACTGTTCAAGTCACGCTGCCCACAATGCATTCGTGGGCTTCGTGACGACACAAGACAAAAAACCCAGTGCTGTCATTCAGCATCGGGCTGCTGGTAGGAGTACTCCGTGAGCGGCGTCTACTGCGCCATTTACTGCGACGGATTAGGGACAAGGCAGAGAGGCTCACTCCTAACGGCCCGCTGCCGCGTTGTCAGCGACCTCGATGTCTCGAATCGGGCGGGTTATCCCACGCACGGCCGGAGCTCTACACTCGGCCGTGGGGGATGCGGCTTGATGACCAGCGGTTAAATTATACCGCCTCGGTTCATGCCAGCAGATCTTGCGCGCTCCGCCTAGTGAGCGCGCAAGATCCGCTTGTGTACTCATACGGGCCATTTTGCTGGGAACCCCTTACCCGACATTGCGGTATGAGTACGGCAAATGTCGGTAAGGGGTTAAGGGGGTAGTTTCCAAATATGGTTGCCTTTTTAGGAGAGGTTTATTAAGTTTAGCCACATTCAGGGTGTCTGCAAAAACATGAAATGGCGGCCTAAATAAAAATGTAATGAAAATGATAGAGCACCAGAGTCCAGTAGGTGCTCCTCTTATTCTGGGGCTTGGTGATTGAGCCAAATAGTGCACTAGGGCCACATATGAGATGTCTCTGAAAACAGCAGAATCTGGGGAATTGATGTTGTGTTTCATTTTCCACTCGGTCACATCTACCGTGTTTCCAGTGGAATAATGGATAAAGTAAATTAGAAAAATACTGCAACAAAAAAAAAAAGCGTGTATATTTGAAGTTTCCACCTCAACTTTTGACTTTAATCTTCTGATGAAATACCTAATAGGGTTACAAATTCCTAATAGCTTTTTTATATAAGTACTTTAAGGGGTATAGTTCTTTCTATTGGTTAATTTTTGGGGGGTATCTAGCCATCACAGGCACATCCAAAAGCACCGTCCGGAACTGGGCCCCCTCGGTCCCACTAAAAATCAAATCAACAATTAAACCTCCAAAACATAATAACAAAACCTGTCTAGCCCTGCACCAAATTTTGTTCGAAATTCCCGTGGAATAAATATCCCGATTACACTAAATGCTTCATAAAAATGCCCCGAATGTCGATTTATCAAAAAGAATGATGCAACCCCCTACACCCAGCCTAAAACATCATCCCCCGGCTAGGTCCCCGCCCTCAACCCCCGTCCAGACCCCTCTTCATACTCACTCACTACCCCCCGCCGCTGACCAGCCACAGTCCCGGTCACATCCCACCAGACCTAAGGTTTTACCTTCGTAGTCTCGCTCCGAAAATTGCCACCCTCTTCTCTTTTCACCCACCACCCTTTTTCCCCCCAATCCTCCCCCGAGATATCCTTCGCCCCCGACCATAATATCGACGTCCCCCCCCCCTCCACCCCAAATAAGCCCGCCATTCGCCTATGCGCTCACACACCACATTTCCCTTACTAACCATTTAAAGATATGTGTCACGACGAAACACTTCTGAATCATCTGAATAGGTAAACCCCCATGTGTCAAAAAAGTTATTTCAACATAAAGTGGACACATGTCAGATTTAAAAACAGGGTCTGTCAGGCTAAGGCAAAAACCTGGCTTTGGCGGTAAAGGGTATGTTCACACGATGTACTGCGGCGATGTATGGATTACTGGAATTTCGGCGCGCATCTCGCTCGTATTAGAGCGCAAATACGCGGTGAAATGCATACCGAAAGTACTTCGTGTGAACATAGCTGAAGGGGTTAATAAATACATTGAACAAAGGAGGACCCTTACAACCGGGAACCATTCAGGGTAGGAATCATTTCCCACCACTTTGGATTTAAAATTGGCTATCGAATCGTACTCAATTACCCACTATTTTTGACGCTATAGACTTTCATTTACCCAGTAGATGCTTTTGAGAGACGGTGTCAAACAACTTTGCAAAATCTATAAACACTATTTCCACAACCGCCTCGCTATCCAGACTTCTACTCACCTCTTCATGAAAACTTCATTGTAGTTGAGCTAAATAATCTCCCAACATCTTTCATTAAGATATCAATGACTATTATTGTGTTTCTGAATTTGTTAAAGCGCCTTCTATTTATACTTGATAGTAAGCATTTTAAAGGTCCTTCCCATCTCACATGATGGCGTATCCATAGGACGTGCCATCAACGTGTGATAGGTTTCCCCTCCACCCCATCTTAACAGACCCCCTGAAGTCTCAGAATGGAGAGTACATTGTGCTCGCACATGACTCTCCATTCTGTTCTATGGAAATGCACTGCTTACCTGTACTTTGAGCTCGTATAGAAAAAAATAGAGAGTAGTGTGCTTCAGGGCTGTGGAGTCGGCAAGCCGAAGCGACCTCCGGACTCATCCATCTTCCCAATCCTCTGAATTAGACTCCCGACTCCCTCATAAAAGGACGCATGTTTAAGTGATAACTTTACTGTACGTATAATGGGTGTTCACATCAGGATGTTTTTACTTTATCAATACAATTTAGCTTAGAAACAGACACAAGCAAAAGGGTAACTAATGTTTTGATCTTTTTGAAGACACTTGTAGGTGAGGTTGGATGAAAAAGATGTAAACTTTGTATCCAAGTACCAGTCATGCCACCAAACATTGGAATGTGTAGAAAGAGATGCTGAGGTATCAGATTTTGTTCAAGATCATGCTTGAATATGATTCAGAGCCAGAAGGATTCAGGACAGTGCTGACAAACCAAAAGGTGGATTCCCAAATACTAAAAAAATAATAAAAATAACACTTTGGATTTTTAGGAAGCAAAATTGTAACTAAGTCAAATTTATGTATAATAGGGGTCAGACTGACTGTATATAAATTACCGTAGCCTCATGTACAAGCTGTGAGATATGGAGGCCTGAAGTCACAAGTTCAAAACATTGTTACCATTTTGCTTGTCAGTGTAAAATTTATTCTATTGGATATGACTTTAGGACACAAAAAAATTGTAAATATGCATAACACTGCAGGCACATTTGTGGAGGTATATGAATTTGTTCCTGAAGAAATGAGTATTGCCTCCATCAGATCCTGCATACATGACCTCACATCTGATCTAATTATTTCCAAGGTAGAGAACGGCCTCTCTTCACTAACTTGAGTTGGGGCAAAGCAGTGACACAGGGGACAACATCTCTAACAATGTTAGGGATATAAGGAATTGCCTCTCGCCCACAGTCAGTTTTGATGAATGGTTGAACCTCTTCTCCTTCTTTGAAAACAGTGTGAAAAATTTTGCTGAAATATGTTGCCCTGGAGAGAATTTATTCCCCTGTGGCAGAGCATTGCCTTGCTCCATGTCATCAATTACACTCCTAATGTGATGAGGCTGAAGATATGGTAGCAGTAGCACCGGCCACAGGACCATTCCTATTGCTCTTTGCACTGCATCGAACTACAGGACCAATTTTATTTAAAATTATATTTATATTTTGGAGTCGGTCCATTTTATGATAGACTCCGACTCCGCAAAATAGCCTCGAACTCACAAGCCATAGGTGTGCATAAGACTTGTTCATGGGGCGGCCCAACAAAAAAACCAACGAGAAGCCCCTGATACTGTGTGAAAAACGGAATATACAGTACAGGACAAAAGTTTGGACACACCTTTCATTCCAACAGTTTTCTGTATTTTTCATGACTACAAAAATCTGTAGATTACCACTGAAGGTATCAAACACATTGAATTTAACACATGTGGAATTATATACTTAACAAAAAAGTGTGAATACAATGAAAATATGTCTTATATTCTAGGTCTTCAAAGTAGCCACCTTTTGCTTTGATTACCGTTTGAACACTCTTGGCATAATCTTGATGAGCTTCATGAGGTAGTCACCTGAATTGGTTTTCACCTTCTCAGAGTGTGCCCTGTCAAGCTTTAATAAATGGGATTTCTTGCCTATATATGGGTTGGGAGCATCAGCTGTGTTGTTCAGAAGTCAGGTGGATACACAGCTGATAGATCCTACTGAATGGACTGTTTAGGCCGTGTTCAAACGGCTTATTCACGGCGGATTTGTGAGCCGGATTGCGCTTCGCAAATCGGCGTGGAATTAAGAGGGCGGAGGGGACGGAGCGCAGGAGGGGGCGCCGCTCCCGGCATCATAGATGTCATTATATTCGGCGGTTAAGCGAGGTAAATAATGTGATGTCACTTTCTCTCCCGCTGCGGTTTCGCCGACGCGGGGAAGAAGCGACGGAATCAATGTTCATCTATGAGTGCAGTGGATTACCGTAATACTCCAGAGATTAGCGCCGTACTGCGAGCAGAGTACGCGGCCAATTCCGCGGACAAATAAGCTGTGTGTACGAGGCCTTAGAATCTCTTTTTATGGCAGAAAAAAGCAAGCTAAGTAAAAGAACAAAGAGTGGCCATCATTACTATAAGAAATGTAAGGTTAGTCACGACCGAAACAATTGGGGAAACTTTGAAAGTGTCCCCAAGTGCCAGTGGCAAAAAACCATCAAGTGCTACAAATCAAAACTGGTTCACATGAGGACCGCCCCAGGGAGAGGAAGACCAAGAGTAACCTCTGCTGTGGAGGATAAGTTCTTCCGAGTCACCCAGCCTCGAAATCGCAGTTTAACAGCAGCTCAGATTAGAGACCAGGTCAATGCCCACAGAGTTTCTAGCAGCAGACATCTCTACAACTAAATATAAATAAATACAAAACTGTTTAGAGGAGACTGCGTGAGCAGCCTTCATGGTAATAATAGCTGCTAGGAACCATGCTAAGGACAGGCAAACAAGCACAAGAGGAATTGTTTGGGGCAAAGAACCACAAGGGAATGGACATTAGGACCAGGGAAAATCTGTGGCTTTGGTCTGATGGGTCACAAAATTGAGATCTTTGGTTCAAACACCGTGTCTTGTGCGCGCAAGAAAAGGTGAACGAATGGACTATACATGCCTGGTTCCCACCGTGAAGCATTGAGGAGGAGGTGTGATGGTGTGGGGGTGCTTTGCTGGTGACACGTTGGGGTTTATTCAAAAATTAAGGAAAAAGATACTAATGCATGGTTACCACAAGCTTCTTGCACGGCATGCTTTTCCATCCGGTTTGCGTTTAGTTGGCCCCCCCCCCCCCCGCCACCCCCCCCCCCCCCCCCCCCCCCCATCATTTATTTTCAACAGGACAATGACCCAAAACACCTCCAGATGTGTAAGGGCTATTTGACCAAGAAGGAGAGTGATGGGGTGCTACGCCGATGACCTGGCTGCCACAGTCACCGACCTGAACTCAATCCGATTGGTTTGGGGTGGATGGACTGCAGAGTGAAGGCAAAGGGCCAACAAGTGCTAAGATCTCTGGGAACTCCTTAAAGGGACTTTTGGGAAAGGGCCCATTTCGGTAACTCCCTTTTGGGAAGCTCATAAAGGGAATGCCAAGAGTGTGCAAGATTTAATCAAAGCAAAAGTGGCTACTTTGAAGAACCTAGAAAAGACAGATTTTAGTTTTTTCACTTTTTTTGCTAGGTATATAATTCAGTGTGTTAATTCATAGTTTTGATGCCTTCAGTGTGAATCTACAATTTTTATAGTCATAAAATACAGAAAACTGTTGGAATGAGAAGGTGTGTCCAAACTTTTGGTCTGTACTGTATATTGATCAATATGGGGCTCTGCTGCAGTATCTGATTATGCCCATAGGTGAGAGTGGTGCCATTTCCAATTAAGTTTATATTTTTTCTTGCAAACACTCCTTATGGGTTTTAATTTTTATACATATATATATTAAGTTAGCGCTCTGTATCTGTATTGTATTCATGTGTAACAAATCCATCGTCTCTTCCTACAGTTTTTACTGGCAGAACTCAACACATTTTACCTCAAATTCGTCCTGTGGATGCCTCCAGAACACTACCTGGTGCTGCTGCGTTTGGTGTTTTTCGTGAACGTGGGTGGTGTGGCCATGAGAGAGATCTATGACTTCATGGACGACTTGTAAGTTCATAATCCAGTTTAATTGTTGTCCTCACCTACCCCAGTGTCCTCTTTCCTGGACATTGAGATCCTTGTCACAGGATTCTTACTTGGTACCGACACCCAGATGACTAGAGGACCTCTCCCTCCATGTTACCAGATTATATCTTGAAACCCCCAGCTACTGATGACCTGCACTGGGCTGTTCCTTTCTTCAGAGCATACGAGCCGGCTTCATATTCCCATCGCCCCAAGGAAGATGCTACTTGTCATGTACAAAGCTCTTGTTCTGCTTTTCTAGTGCCTGTTGTAGTTCATTTGAGCTGCACTAGATGGCAGAAGAGCGCTGTATATTTCAAGAAGTCCATCTAGATAAATCGCTACTGGCATCTATTGCACCCACTACACACATCTGCATTGCCTCCTATCTTATCCCTGTTACCACCATTGTCCTGCACTACAAAGAATGATGGTGTTATATGGAAAAGCTACGCAGATGAGCTCTAGAATTAAAATTCCCTTTCACCGTCATGCAAGTCTCTAACCAGAATATAGCTATCTATGGCAGCTGGTACTCGCTAAGGACCGGAAAACGTAGGCTTTTTTTTTTTAGAAATTTTATTTAGAGATATATACTCCACCAATCTGGAGCCTCTTAACTTCAAAAACTGTGTTGTGCTGAAAGCTGGGTGTTTCCAATAGGGATAGTGTCCCTGCACAGTCTGACGTTCTCCAGTCAGTGCTGAAAGTCGGTGTGTGCACACTTTGAAATCTGGAGTGATAATGTCTACCTGACTAATTCAGAAATTTCCGGAGGAAAAACGGAATCAGCACACAGAGTTTTTATTAAAAAAATTTAAAAAATGCTCTAGAATTATGTTACAGGGGAGCACAAGTATTTACTTATACGCAAATCGGTACAACTCCTCATTAGGTCTGAGGCCACCCTCACACAATACAGATTTCGGCAGGGTTTTCCAACAATTTTATATACAAGCGGAAATCAAGGGCGCTTTGAAGCAGAAAGAATATATATAGTATCTCACAAAAGTGAGAACACCCCTCACATCTCGGTAAATATTGTTTGATATCTTTTCATGGGACAGCACTGATACAATATAAAGTAGTCCATGTACGGCTTATATAATGGTGTAAATTTGGTGTAAAATAACAACATACAGCCATCAGTGTCTAAACCCGCTGGCAACATAAGTGAGTACACCTCTAAGTGAAAATGGATAAATTGTGCCCATTTTGCTATTTTCCCTCCACGGTGTCATGTCGCTCATTAGTGTTACAAGGTCTCAGGTGTGAATGGGGAGCAGAGGTGTTAAATTTGGTGTTATTGCTCTCGCTCTCATTCTGGTCACTGGGATTTTTTCGTTACTCATGGCAAAGAACTGTTCTTCGGGGGCTGAAAAATATATTATATAATACACTATTTACAAAAATGTGAGGGGTGTACTCACTTTTGTGAGATACTGTATTTCCTTTCTTCACTGCTTCCTCAGGTTACAATGGCCTTAAAATCCACACTCACCATACAATTTCAGACACTGCTGATTTGCGGCTCAAGTGATTCATGAAAAATCTAACCAATTTTCAGGAATATTTTACCTGTTAACCATATTATTGAGGTGCATTGCTGGTCTAGTGGCGCCTCTCTGCAGTACAGTGTGGTACTACATGTCCTATATTGCTCTTACATGTATTAGTGAGGTGCATGCAGTGATTGGCGGTGTAGTATAGCCTCTCTACAGTACAGTGCGGTATACATGTCCTGTACTGCTCTTACATTTATTAGCGTGGTGCATGCAGTGATTGGTGGTCTTTATCGCCTCTCTACAGTACAGTCCGGTACTACATGCCCTGTACTGCTTTTACATGTATTAGTGCAGTGATTAGTGGTCTAGTAGTGCCTCTCTACAGTACAGTGCGTTATTATATGTCCTGTACTGCTCTTACATGTATTAGTGAGGTATATGCAGTGATTGGTGGTCTAGTAGCGCCTCTCTGCAGTGCAGTACTACATGTCCTGTACTGCTTTTTACATGTTTTAGTGTAGGTGCATGCAGTGTTTTGGGGGTTAGTAGCGCCTCTACAAATACCAAAGAGTATAATCCTGTACTGCTCTTTTCCTATGCCAGGAGGAGCGGCTCCTTTGAGCACCAGGTGAGGGACCATTTTCTTTTTTTCTGGTACATTGGATCCATTACCCAAAGAAGCTGCTGTCCTCAAAAACTAACAAAGCGCTGTTGGAAATCACGGTGTATGTAAGGCGCTGCTTTATCTGGATTAGTGATCTGCTTCATTTTTTATTATGGTGGAATCGAGTGAGCAGAAGGGAGAAGGGACTCTCGCCTTTTTGTAAGTTGCTACACTTCTTTGCATACTCCTTATTTCCCATGCTTGCCATTACTAAACTACTTGCAAACCATCTGCCTCTTTTACCACCCTATCTTGCCTTCTACAAGTTTATCACAAAGCTCCTCTCTCCTCCCTCACCTATGTACTCATCCCACATTCTATTTTCCTTTTTCAACCACCCCAAACCCTCAGCTCACAATTACTGCACAAACGCTGCTCATATTCATCATGATCCATTGCTGTCTCTTTTTTATTCTCCTGCTTCTCGCTGAAGGCGACATCTCACCCAACCCCGGACCACCTTACTATACTGCTCATCCACCTCCTCCTCAGCCTCCCATAGAAACCCTGCAACCGCTTGCCTTCGCGTACGTC